>QVNV01025158.1:0-38218 GCA_014825455.1 Pseudomyrmex pallidus | reverse complement strand
GACGTCGCACGAACAGACAACGACGATCGAAGGGTTGCCGAGTTCTCGCGTCATGGAGCGAGAGAGAACGAGGGGAAGGTGAGGAGGAAGGTCGCGCTTCTTACACAATTTCTTACAGCGCCCGCCTCCATTCGTCTTCTCGTCTCCCGAAGGGTTCGATCTCACAACCCCCGCTCTTTCTATCGCGAGGCTTACCTTTTTCTCGCTCCCGTTCCCGACGCGCGTCACACTTAGAAAATTCTTACCGCGAGGGAGAACTTTCGGATCCGCAGTTCTCTCATTTGTTCACGTCCGTCGCCAAAACGGCATTTGGATAATTTCTTTTTCCTCTTTAATCCGTCGGAGCATCTACCGGGGGGAACACACCCTTTCTCGCAACGTCACTACCTGTCGTCGTCTCGCGACTTCCCTTCACATCAGAATTGTTAATTCGCGGTCGATGTATATACTCGAATGCCTTTCTCGCGAAGGTTGTGTAATTACTTTAATATAGTTAAACGAACTATATAAAATATCGCGCGCTAACGAAGATGCCACGATAAAGGGATAAAAGTTGAAATCGCATTGTGAACGAGCTGACTGACGGAGAATAATCATTGATTTGTTTAATTTACGAGATATCGTGAATAAAATTCATGTTCATATATTTGTGCGAAAAAAATACGTTCATGTTGCGTATAGAAGAAGAGACAATCAAGGAGATAAAATGCTGTGACGCGCGCGCGCGCGCGCACGTCTACTAAACATTAAATCCGCTGCTAAATTTTTTTTGCACAAAGCGTACGTGTATCTCCATAAAGTGTAATACCGAGAATGTAATAAAAAGTTTTTTTTCCTACTTTTAGCGAGGATAATGATGTCGGGAAAAAGAGAAAAGCATGTGAATGGACTACTACTAGCATTATACGTACTTCTGTATGTAGTATCTACCGCGTTCAAACGTACTTTTTTAATGAAATAGCAGCAAAAACGTGAGATGAAAAGCCAACGGATGACGCGCCAGACGAAACGTCTGACCGTGTGCCGCCGACGAGTTTTTATGTCACCGTTGACGGTACATCCATAAAGAACTAAAGTGGCTCAGGTATCCCGCGTGCGCCAAACCCGTACTACAGCTGCCAATCGTAGTCCCTGGAGAGATCGTATTTCGAACTCTTACAAACGTTGAAAAATCCAGAAATTTTTAATTTTCAAAATTGAAAACTCGTTTTCATAACTGAAAATAAGTTTTTTATCTCCAAGTAAAAATATTGAAATTTAAATTGCGCAAGTAACTGTTATATTTACGCTACTTGATCACAACAATTAACTTCGTGAATTTCGTGTACGACAAACTCTAAACCTTGTTTTATTCAAGAGAGACTTTACGAGAAAAACATGGCGAATTAATGAAAAAGCGCACACAGCTTTCCGAAGTAAAAAGAAAACAGCGTATTCTTGATTGAATGTGAATGTTGGACATGTAACAATTAAAAGAGTGTCAGCCGCTACAAAGATTGTTACGAAACACCGATCGGGGGGCCACGTGGATTAATATATCACCGATCGTTTATCCGGTGGAGCCAATTTGTCGGACCGTCAATTACGAAACAATCGACGAGCAATTAAGCAATCGTTCCGCGTAATCAATTGACAACACCGCGGTGTGGTGTTAAGGCACGTGAATTTTTCAAGCTACGAAACTTTTTGCGGTGTGAAATGGCGCACCGCGCACGTCTGATTGCTTGAACGCGAGAGAGGCGAATATATATATGTGTGTGCGGAGGCGCGCGCGCTTTCCCGGTTTTCACTTCGGCAACTTTGTCCTCGAAAAGAGAACACGCGAAACGACGAATGACTGGATAATCGACTCACGGAGAATAACGAGAAATTAAGCCGATAAACCGCGTTACGAGAAACAATCCAAAAACTTTATGAAACTGCTGATGTATTTGTATAAGCAACTGCATTTGTATTCAATTGATATTACAGAATGAGAGAGAGAAAAGAGAGAGAGAGAGAGAGAGAGAGAGAGAGAGAGAGAGAAAGACTGTCTCTAGTACGTCATATATTCTGACATCAACGATAGAAAGAAAAAAAGAGAGAGAAAATTAATTTTTTTTTTTTTTTAATTGGAAAATTAATTCAAAACATTTTTTCCTCGACAAAGAAAACCACTGTATCACTTTCTATCACATTTCGCTTGGTATAATTATACAAAGTAAAATTTCTCATGCAAGCAAATTGGAGATGCTGATTGGAGAGAACCGAGAGGATAATAAAACAGAAAGAGAGATAGGAGTCCGCCAGTGCACTGCCATATTTCTGCGTAATGATCTATAAATTTGCGAGACGTCAACTCGCAGGCTTATCACATTTCACGACTTATCTGGTGTATTAAAATTCACTAGAACACATTATCCGTTTTGGTACAGAATAATAAAGTGAGACGCCGTAAATTTCTACGAAAATTCTCATCGCCGCCGCCGTTGCCGCCGCTTACGTTCGGGCGAATATCAGATATGCATATTGCGTTGTTAATTTATGTAATCATAAATATATAACAATACAAGAAACGTTATCGCGTGAAAAAAAAAAAATTCTTCTTGAATTTGTTTTTCAACGCAAAGAAGCAAGAATTGCTATTGCTTTTACAAAACTTTTGTCGTATTTTATTATTTTTCTTTGTAAAAACACGGGAACTAGCGCGCGCACACAAATCTTTTTTTATAATACAATACGAATCGTAAAACATTTTTTTTCGCGCTGTAATAACTCCGCGTTCGCGCACTCGTCAAGTCAGTTGAGCGCATTTGATGCGCGGAAGGGGAGAACTCTCTGCGGATGTGTTGTGCACACCTTTGTTACCACGAGCTTTCTTAATTTGCATATCTTGACCTTTCTTTCTTCACGAGTTACTCTTCTTTGCCAGCTTGATTAAGAGCGCGCTCCCCCGTCTAGCCCTTTCTCCCTTTCTTCCTCCCCCGTAACTTTAGCGAGGCAATAATGTTGCCGGGTGCACGTAACGAGAAAGAGAGAGAGAGAGAGAGAGAGAGAGAGAAAGAGAGTCGCCCTTGCGCGGCAAAGGAAATAAGACTCTTTTATTTTCCGCGTTTCTCCGTTCACGAGTTTATATCCGGCGATCGTCAGGGCAGACTTCTTGTAACAAAGCGCGATAAAAATAAAAACATGTTATATTGCAAATGACACGACGTAATGTAGATAAATTCTCGCGAGGATTAAGGAATACAAAAGAGGGACCGTTTCATATTGGGACTAATTTCACACGATCTGCTTTAAGTGCGTCTGCAAGAAAGAGAGAGAGTCAAATTAAAGTTACGTGAATTATCGCGTACAAAAGATTGTGCAAACAAGTCTGGTTAACAAAGTTTCACAATGTGTCTAAAACTTATCGCATCAAAATCCAAACATCTATTGCTTAAAATTGTACGACTCAGCTTTGCGCGAGAGAAGACACGGATTTTTCTTCTCCTCTGAAAGCCATTGTGTATCGATGTATTATCCAAACGTCGGTAGTAAAAGTTTAAACGACGAGCACGCTCACGAATCGTTGCTGGAGATCCACAAAAGGACATACAAAATTGTTTGGAGATCCGGGTCGCAAGAAAAGTATGCAAATCGGTCCTCGGCTTACGTATTCTACGTGGGATACTGAAACGTTTTAAGAGCGGATTCCCCATCTTGACAAAACACGGCGAGTCTCGCGAGCGATTCCTTCTCTCTCTCTCTATCTCTCTCTCTCGTTGCAGATACATATTTAGCCGGGGAAAATGTGTTGTACACACTCGCGTACAATATTCCCCATTACGCGGAACTGAAATTGTACATCCTCCCTCCCCGTAAGATTATTATCGATCGCAAGGTTGCACTTGATTAAACGTAACGCGTTACATACATCTCTCGCCGCAGGTAGGGTAATTCTATCGTAAATATGAAACATGATGCATGTCATATTATGCTAAACAGATGTAATTTACATACTCCGCACATCACGCGCACATACTAAACTAAATACAGCAAATTTTACAAAGCAACATGTTACTTTGTCACACGAGACTGCAAATAATGACGCGCAAACCGCATCAAAACTCTCTCTCTCTCTCTTTCTTTCTCTCTTTATGGTATTTAAACACGTTAGATACGATAATTCTAAAACACCACTCTCATTACTGCGATTAAACAATCCTTTGGTGTTTGCGATCGATCGTTTCTGCGCGAATCCCTGTCCTTTTAACCGGCTATACTATAAATATTTGGTCGTCGGTTATTTAATTAACTGTACGACACCCGTTGACATTTGTTATTTGCTGTTTCTTTCGCGCGCGCGCACAAGCAATTAATTAATTAACTCGATTGATAGACTCAAAATTCGCCACAAGGCGCGCTCGACAGTCCAGTATTAATCCCGGCAGGACTCATTTCGCCGGGTTCAGCGCTAATAGTCCGGCGGTATCGTGTAACGCCGTCATAAATTAATCCCGGACAGTCGTTACGGTGCCTTCGAATGGTCCACGGCCACCGGGACACGGCCATAAACGGCATATCGTGACGGCACACACGCCCCATGTGTGCGCATCCCTAAACTGAATAAACAACGCGCGCATCCATCAGCCGAGAATTAGAAGTAAGTTCGTGTTGAAATTGCGCGGCTCTTTTTTTGCGGCGACCCGCGCGTTTGTACGCAACGTTGTGTACACGGTACGTTGTGTACACATACGAGAAATAAAATAGCAGTAAAATTCAATTTGTATCTCGAGGCACAGAGAAAGAGAGAGAGAAAGAGAGAGCAAGAGCTCCGCAGAGTTTTGCCTCTCGGAAATTGCTGTATCGAAAGACGAAGAGATAAGCGGTTCTTCTTGCAAAATTGATCGATTATAAAAGAGCGACCACCCGCAATACGGATTGTTAGTCTGCAAATAAATGCGTCGTAAAACTGCATCGGTTCTTTGCAGATCGTTTTGTTAGTAAAATGGTCGCCTGTATGAAAAATAAAAAAAAATAAAGAAAAACATTCACACAAATGCAAATCGAAAGCTGTCGCTTGTCAAGTATAGGGGAGCCGCGTCAAGCGGAGCGAGATGATCGAGCGAGTTTTGAGTGAGTGTATCGCGAACTACGCGTTGACACGTCACCGATTAAGAATCATGAAATAACGTGGGCGCGCGACATTTCGTATTTTCGATGGAAACCATATCGTTTGGTGAGCAAATATTTACACGGCGCGTAACATCGATACACCGGGCGCGCGCGCATGCATTTATAACGATGCGAACTGTGCACGAACAATAATATCTTCGTGACGAAAGAAGCGATCGACTTGTTTCTCGTCGCAAATATTGATTGAAATATCAGTGCGGAAATTTTCTAAAAGTTCTTTTTTTATACTCCTGCATACGGTTATGGTTAATTTTCGAAGTTGAAACGAAAACTTGTTTTATTTTAAGATTCGTGATCTTAGTTTTAAAAAACAATTCACTTTTATCACAGTCTTATTTCTTACAATTTTACTTACACTTAAAATTTACAACGTATTACTTACTAATCGGCTAGACTGACAATGAAACTACGGCTACGATTGCCTGTCAATCGCTTACGGTAACTGACTGACTACGCCATGTTCAAGGGCGATATTTATGTTGGTGTAAGGAAACGACTTTTCATCTTAAACTCAATACGATCATGAGTAGGTAGTCCATGATTATCAAAAGGTAGTGAGATAAAGAAAATATTTAGAGTAGGGTAATCGTTATCACGGTTGGGTAATCGTTTCGTTGTATAATGATAAAGAAAATATTTAGAGTGTGTCCGTACGATTATGGTTGCGTAATTATCTATGATTGTCTGAAGAAAGGAGAAAGTAAAATGATAAAGAAACACTTAACGTACTAAGTGTACTACATTACATTTTGAATTCTAAATCAGAAAAAGATTTATTTTTTATAAACAGATTTACATCAGAGAGCGGTTTGAATACAACCGGTTTTGTATTTATCTTTCCCGTCGGGAAAGTTTAATAAATAAATAAGAATTGAGAGGTGAGGCTAAACGATTTAATAATTCGCGCCGTCTCATTGAGACGAGGCCAAAACGGGGCATATGCACATTTGGCCGGTGTTTGTGCCGGGACGACCGACGCGCGAAAGAAAAACGGAGGGTTGTGCATGCGCTCGTGAAAAAGTTTCCGGGTTAAAGGCAAACACACAAGCCGCAACCTACTCAGCTTTGTTGTAGCCCGGCAAACAATTCCGAGGGAGGGAAAGCCGGTGGGCCGTTTGCATTACCCGCGCAATCCCCTCGAAATCCATGGGGGTAAGAAGTTCAGCGATATCTCGAAACTCGAGGGAAATATGCTTATGTAGCTGGGGAAACGATGATCGGGCGGGGAGAAAGGACGAGAAAGTAGAGCCGACGAGTCTAACCTTCCGTTGTATCGGGCGGCGCGTTCCACCCCCTTCCGTCGAAAATCGAGTCGTTCAAACTTCTTACATGTCTCGCGGTCGGACGGTCGTAAATGTCGATGTTCCTAATCAATTCGGTTCGTATGTATATACGAAACCGAAGCTTTCTAGCTCTTTCCGTTTCGCCCTCATGAAGAGACGCGTGCGCGACTAAGTGGAAACGAACTTTTCCATGGATTTCGTTAAATTGCTTATCGACTCAGCATCTTTTTCTACGCGAAATCGCGGATATACAGTCGAAACAGACCCAATAAATTCGGACTCTCGTTTACGTCTACGGCACCGCGAACGTAGAGTGAAATATTATTAAGGAATGCGCTCGCAGCGGTAAGTGTATCGGGAAAGACGGGTCTGTGTAAATTCTCTAGAAAGACTACTTTTTAGCTAGAAAGTATACTTCACTGAAGTAAAATAATAATTTAAGAGTGATAATAAATATTTAATTAAAATAATAATTGTTGGATACTAATTATTTAATTCGCGTTAAAAGACCGTTTTCTCGCGCACTTTGCGATCAAGAGGCTTGCACTACTATTTTCTTCTCAAGTTCGCGAAACCAGGAATAAACTGACATCAAAAGCCACGTGAGACATTAGGCGTGATAGGAGCGAAGTCTGTCTAAAGGGCCGAACGTGTGGGTGAAGTTTACTCTCGACGTATACGCGGTGTGGAGAAGTGTTTACAACTTCGACTTCCGCTATCTCCGTGTGAAGCGCGCGTGCGAAGTGTGACGTTCGCGTCTGGCAAGAGAGACACACCAAGAGAGAGAGAGAACGATAGAAAGAGAAAGAAGACAAAGTACAACACAGAGAATAGGTATAAGGAGAATAAGCGACGAGCCATCGACGCTCACGACCGAAATGGCCGGTTGCCAATTCCATCGCGCATTAGCATGGAAATGGCGGGTTGATTTGTGATCACGTTGCGATCGCGCGTATTTTTCGATGCACGTGCAAGAAAAACGCGCGCCAGAGCTCCCGTCTGCCGTCTCCTACGGACAACAATAACGAAGTTATACGGAGCGGGATGTATAGACGGGGGAAGCGCGCGCGGCGGGTGAGCAACGCCCGCCGATGATGCCGGGGGCTGCGGACCCGACAAACACATCACGAGCGTATATACCGCGGGGGATTAACCCAGTGGAATTTATGAGCTCCCTTTCGCGCGCGCGCACGCACGCGAAACGTATATACGTGTGTATTCCGACTTGCGTCGAAACGTCGTAGAGCGATTCCTGCGGTCGAAAAAAAAATCACCGTTCTCGATGCCGCGCGCTCTCCCCCGGGAACGTCGTCGCGGGAGAAACGTACATTGTCCCGGAGTAAAAGCGCCGCCTCCACCGACGATTTCGCGAGAGCTTTTCTATCCCTCGGCGGCGATGCGCGCAACACACACGTAGAAGGGATCGTTATCATAAATGGGAGAGCGTTTCCACAAAACGCTTGCTCGCGAGAAAAGTTCGTTGCTTATCGCGCGAGCGCTTGTCCAAACACACATACACAGTAGGGTAGGAAAATAAAAATAACACAAGCGGCCGTAAAAACTGCAATGTAATTTTACATCAATGTAACGTGCTTTCGAGATAACGTCACACAATCGCGGCCGACGCACACGCGTCGAGATGAAAAAATCAATAGCACATACCTGTGTGTTCTCTCGCGTGTTCTTACGAACATTGTACGTATATTCTTCTTCCGGAGTGGAGCCGTCGCGGACCGAGTTCGACGATGAGAAAACCCGCGGGCGCGTGCATCGCGCGCAAACGTAAAAGACGAAACGCAGGAGGAGCGAAAGACGAGAGAGAACAGAAAAGAAGATCGAGAGTCTCGCGAAGGACTCGAGCGATCGGTATGAATCCTGTATCGCCGAGCGACCTACTACGTAGTCTCGTCATGTTCGGCACAGAGCGAACAAGAGAGGACGACGCCGCGGGGGGTACGGCGGCGGAAGGGTGGCATACCAACGAGCTGGTAACTCGTATCGTGGACCACACCGGCGACGCGGTTCCCATCCTACCGTACTGTCGTCATCTTCGTGTCCTCGTCGGGAAGGATACGAAGAGGATTCCTCGCGAGAACGGCGAGAGGCAAACGCGCTCCGGTTATTCGTCCTTTTCGCGCACGCCCGGCGCTTAATATTAAAACCCCTTATATGTTCTCCGTGAACGTTCCGCGCTCCACCGACGGCATAGATTTACATAATAAAAGAACGCTGCCGGAGCGCCACAAAAGGGATGCAGCGAATCCTGCGCGCCCGGGACGACGAGCCGCGCGCGGCCCGACGCGTCTACAGTATAAAGTTTGTGCTGAACTCTTCTCTTTTTATCTCTCTCTCTCTCTCTATCTATCTCTTCTTCTCTCTCTTACGCACCATTGAGAGCAATCGCATGAGAGACTCTTCGTGGAGGTTATTGCCGGTGCACTAAGTCGTGACGTTCGGGTTCAGCGCGGTTCTGTGTACGCTGTGCGAGCTATCTTTTAAAAGTCTAAGCTTGAATACATAAACTAAAATATATTCTTGAAATTATACATTTAAAGTTTTATAAAATTGTTTAAAAAAAACCGATATGTCGTATATATTTATTTATTTGAATATTTATCACGGCGCTTATATCGCGGCCTATCCGCGTCTGTAATTTCCTTGTCACGTGTCACAACAAGGAGAAAAGAGGATACAAAACAAACGAATCCAAAATCAAAAAAGCCAATTGAAACGGGATACTCGCGCTCTCTATTTTCATCAGATTGCGCTGAGCTGAATATTGGAAAATAAACTGATCTGTTTCATTTAATTTGCAAACGTTTTTGAATTGGTGCGGTACGTAGATAAAAATCCGCGACGAAATATCAGAAAGCAAAATGACGAGACGCGCAAGATGAAGAAAAGTCATCGAACAAAATCTCCGTTGTCTCAAGCAAACAGAACATTTTCAAGGAAAAGAACACATCTTTCAATAAAATATTCGCATCGGGACGAGATTACGCGAGTCAGATCGATAAATCATCTCGAAGGAGTAATTCGGAAAACAAATACGGCTTTTGGCGTATTTCCGGTCGTTAATACGCCTCCGCGTTGAATATCAAAAAGGAGCAAGTAAAATCGTTTAACTCATTTAATTCGCCACGAGCAAAATCGTTGAGCGCGACAGGTGCGTCCGTGATGAAATTTCCACTGACGAAAACCCACACCGTTTCTCTTTCGCTATCTCTATCTCTCTTCCTCCTTCTTCTCCGAGAGCGGCAGCTGTCGGAATATAAATTCCGCGCGATCGCTCGTGCGCGTCGTATGTGTGCTAAGCGCGAAAAGTCTATGCGGCTGCCGCCGCCGTTGTTCCGCGATCGCCGGCTAGTCTCTCCCTTTCTCTCTATGTCCGGGACTGCGCGCAACGGGCTCAGTGACTTAAGGGATTACACGGTGCGCAAATAATTCAAAGTGCCGGATAATAAATTCCGACAAGCCTAGCCTAGCCGGGGGGGACACCGAAAGCGCGCCGCATAGAAGAAATATGATACACGGATATGCGCGCGTGCTCGCTCCGCGGATTCCTCAATGAATTTGAAGTCTCGTCATTTTTTTCGAATAAACGTCTCCTCTCCTCTCTGCCTCTCGTTTTTCGTACGATTTTTTATTTTTATTTTCAGCGAGAAAATATACCGGTAGTTCGAATAACACATTCGACCGATATCGAGAATCGAGAATAAAATTATCCCACACGTGTGTATATCTTTTACACAGTTTGGTTTTTATTTCGAGCGCTTTTATTGTCAATCATCTTGTATTTAAAACCCCGTCGGGATAAGTTTGTATGTAGCTCGCATATATATAATATATATATACATCTCCACATGCAAGAAAGAGAATTTAATAAAGTGTGTAGAGAGAGAGAGTAAATTCATCGAACTATGAGCATCCCTGCGTGTTTGCAACCGGAGGGAAAAACGTGTTATTTCCTCGTTTCTTTCACGGATGATATTTGATTTATCGCAGAAAACTCCGACAACGTTGCAAATTCCGGCCTTTGAGAATTTATTGTGTTAATGCTTGTTGCAGAGAGTGACCCGCATCCTCTCTCGTTGCAGTGATATTAACGCGTCGCGTTCTCCTGAGAGAGACATTTTTTTTTTTTTTTCAGAGCGCCACACACATACATATAGACGAGCGCGCGCCGCGTCTGGTCGTGAATAATTGAGAGTCGTTATATATGTTTGTTATTAACTTCCGATGTGTGTCGGCCTTTGAGAGTGGTCGTCATATCGTGCTTCAATTACGAACGGAAGGATGCACCGTGCATTTCGGCCGAATTGCATTATGCGTATTTAGAAGTTTCGCTATCGGATTCATTAGCGCGACATTCCGTTCCGGTCTATGTACACTTCGCGACTCACAACGGATGATAATTCGATTGACGTAAATGCGTTTAAGGTAACAACGATAGGCTTTCAAACTATATACAAGTGCGTGTTGTTATTGAAGTTGCGCGATATCCGCATAGTCGTTCGTTCGTGCACGTACTTTCAATAAATGCATTACGTAACTAAACTGTACGCGATTAAAACGATGCATCTCTTCTCTATACTCGTCTGTTGTTTCATTTTGGCGAAAGATGAAATGTACAGAGTTCTTGCAAAAAGTTCTCGCCAGGTAGAGAATATACACACATCCGGTTTTACTTTCAGTTATAATATTACGATTAAACACTCAAAAAATTGATCTCTCGAAAACAACTCGGAGGACTTTATATTCGTTTTGTTAAATGATTTATTTTCTTGCGTAACGATGTTACGCACCGTTACGAAGTTTACCTTCGCTTCGGAAATTGCTTCTTCCCCGCTACTTTTCACAGACTCTATCGTCGTTGTCGAAGGTATATACTTAAACTACCGGAGCAACTGCTCCTAGCACTTATAATTACTTTACGCCAATTAATATCCTCTCGAATTAGTTCAACGACTTGCAAACATTTTGTATATATACAGCGCACCGCTTTCTCTCTCTCTCTCTCGTCGCGTAGACACTCTCGTCTATTCCCGCAGTAACTGTCTTGCATTCCATTCTCTTCGCCGAGAATTTCGTTCACACGTTCGCTCTAATTTAGCGAAACGATCAGCGGGAGACGCGCTGTAAAACCGAGACAAGACGAACGTACGAGCTTATTTCGAATCTACACTACAAGCGACTTGATAAATTCAGCACGAACCTACAATAGATGCGTTTTCTTGGTCAAAATAATATCAAGCTCGCGAATGGCAATAACTATTTACGAATAATTATTATCAACTGCTGAATATGTGTGTTATATATTCTGGCCACTATGAAGTTATTTAATCGAACTCAATTTTATATATACCGCATTCTTCTTCCCACAATATTACACCCCCGTGTATCGTCAATTATTCAAACGTGATCGATCGAAGAAGCTTCAACGAAACAAGCGAAACAGATGCAAGCATTTATCGCCTAATTGAGATAAATAAAACGTATAAAAAAAAAAAAACTAAATTGTAAACAGCCCGATCGATCAAACGAATTTCACGCACGCAAATTATTTATTTGTGCAACAATTGATAACACACAGCTTTAAGAGCATTGTTGGATTTCCGTGCTAACGTTTTCCAATTTGTGCAACCCTAGATTCGAACAAATTGCTGTTTTCTGAATAAATACGCAAAACACTGAAATTCAACTTTCGCATCGGCGACATTCGAGAGCTTCAGCGAAGCTCTCGAAGTGTACACACCGCACATTTCGTATTTGGGATACAGAAAGATTTGCGCTATCACATTGCTAAAAAAAAAAAGAAAATTATTCAAAGAAAAAATCGGTTATCATATGTTAACCTCATTAATTTGCGAAGCTCGCCGAATAAAATGATTAAAATACGCGTGAGGAATGTAATAACGTATTTTATGAATTTTACGGAAAATTGTGTGATATACCCTCGTCTACGTAGGAGGGTAATTATATTTGCTTCTTACCCGCGTTAATTTCCAATTATCGTCACTCGCAGGCCCCGGTGGTTGAACTTGCCGGTTCCCGTTTTGCAGCCGTAGAAGACACTTTGCAGAAACTTCGCCAATGTACGGAAACCACGAGTGCGTGAGTTTTCGGCATAAGCACGTGGTGGTGGTGCAGTTGGCCGCAGCGCGCAACACCCCGCCGTATACCCACCGCCGTCGTCGTCGTCGTCTGCACAACTCCCTGCCATCTAATTCTGAAACGCGAGAGAGGTGCCGCTTAAGACCTCGTTAATTCGGAATCGATACTTCGAGAGCAAAGTGAAAAATATTATTCGGAGCAAATTTTTAAAAACAAAAACGCACCTGAGAGAAAATTTAGCGGATAGTTCAATTAATATTGTTTAAAAACCGCAGATATTTTCTTTAAAAGTAATTAGAAGCGCGAGTGTAAGCGGAATGCAAATTTTTGTAGACAACATAAAAACACGTAAAACCGCTATTTTGCGTGTTCGTGTTCTCCGCGATAATATTTATGTGCTCTTTCTTCCTTTTAACTCGACTCGTGAAGAAACGTACGAGAGCGCTCTAAGCAATTTGCAGAATAGTCCGCATCCTTATCCGCACGGGAACAATTTCATCATGAAGAAAGAGCCACGTCTCTTTTCTCCATGTACGTCGTACAGAATGCAGATAAAAATCTATTGGCCGGCATTTCTGTTCCACATCCGTGTAAGCTTTTACCGCAAAATACCGAAGAAGAATGCCGAGACTTGTAGTTCTTTCCATCCCGGTCTTTTTTTTTTTTTTTCACCTCCCGCGCTGTCTCCCGTTTCCTATTATTCCGGAACCGCTAATTTCGGTCGTTCGCTCGTCGAAAGGGACAATTGGGTGGCGGAAATTTTCATCGCAAGCTTGTAGGCAAAAGTTAACTCGTGTCAGCGTTTTCCTCACTTTCGCGGAGATTAATGCTTCAAATGTTGAACGACGTCGACGCGCGTCCCGCGTCCGATGGTTTTAATTAAAACCGATTTTATTAAATCAAGCTGACAGCGCGCTTGTAATGCGGCCAAAGTAACATCAAATAAAATAAAATTTTTTCAAACTTATACACGCGTGAATGAATTTACATCGATACGCGTATAATTGAGAAGTTTTTTATAACGTTAAAAATGATTTTTGTACGTATGAAACAACAAAAACAAAGGCAGAAAGTTAACGCGCGTAAATATTTTTTTTTTTTTTTTATTAAAAGTCAAGTGGTATGATTTTTCACTTTGAGCACTTGACTCGCCGGTTTGGAGAAATTCGCGACGATCGTGTACAACATCGCGGTGTATTTTAGTCATTCCGAATTTCTAACATTCTCCCTTTCGGTTCGCACGTAAATGCAGTCGCCGTAAATTTCGCGAAACGTCAGTAATGAACCTAACACCTTTCCGTAGCATCAAATTAGATTATGTGAGATTGTGGGCCGTGGGCACGCGGACGAAATCAAATTTCTGCCGGAAGGACCGTGTGTACCGATGGTAACCGCCGGAATCGGAACAAGCTTGAAAACGAAACGTTCTCTTGCCCACGCACGCAAAGCTCTTCTCTTCCGCGCGGTTACCGAGCTTTAGCGAGTGCTGCAATGCAGCGTCGCGGTTTCCGCAGACCGTATCTCCACCCTCTGTTCGAGTAAATATCGGTTTCTATTCCCGTTAGATTTACGTCCTATTATCGAGCACGTGACATATCCATTCTAACGACGCGCGATGTCAGGCTACGATTTATGCCCGACTCTTATGGCCTCCTAAAAGCGAGCGGTTAACGCGGTCTGCCGAGCTCTCAACTCGGAATTAATATATATCTCAGTCTATTATAAAATTTATAATTGTGCACATTATTTTGCGCACATTGAGTATAATCGTGAAGTCACTATGCGCGCTTTTTTACAAAACATCAATCATTTTCGAATCGACGAAGCTTCATATATATGGGACGTCGTACATTTTCGCCGATGAATTATCAGAGCACAACGGTTTTGAATTTATAATCCGCGCGCGGGCTTAATCTCGGGGATAATTGCGCGCACATTTTACATTTAATTTTGCGTGTGTTTTCGGCGCGAGGGGAGAAAGGAGGATCGTATCGCTTGATACGCTACGCGAGTTATCGTGCTAACACGGATTTTCGATAAATCGGTCAGGACTCTCTCGCATCTCGACGTTGGCGCGATTATGTTACACCCCGCGTTATTTTACCGTCGTGATTTATTGTTAACAACGCCGAGCGTTTCCGCGATGTATATATGTGTGTATATATATATATATAAACTCGTCTGGCGATACGCCGGTAGTAAATCACCGTCTACGCGACATTTTCAGCTTCATTTCTCCAGAATTGCCGCGCGCGCGCACCCCCATCGTGTGTAACACACGAGAGACGCGAAGTTACACGCCGAGCGACGACGACGACGACGACGACGACGACGACGGCGGCGGCTCTTTCGCAAAAAGAGAAAGAGAGAGAAAGAGAGAGGAGTGTGCCTCGCGCGCTAAAATATTCCCGAGCCGGTTTAGTGTCCACGTGCCTCCCGGTCCCATTGTTTATTACATCCCGGATGCGTTGTTTGTTGAAAAAGTTTCGTCGCCATGAATCAGGCCCTCGCTACCGGCGACCATTGTACTGCCGGCGTACTTACCCAGCGCGAGAACAGAACGACGAATTTTCTCGTCGCCGCGTTTTTCCTCACGGATATCCCCTCGAGCACGAAGAATCCCGAAGAGACGAGCTTTCGTTAGAGAATATATATCCTCGTTATTAACGGGCGATGTTGCCGCATATATTTTTTCGCCAAAAGTGTGACCGAAAAAAAAAGAAAAAAGATGATGACGTACAAAGCGATAAGAAAATGCAAAGCGTACGAGCGTCTTTTCGCGCAGATTCTCTCTTCAAGAACTTCCCTTTTTCATTTTCGTTCGCCTCCGCGCCCCGTTAGGAAGAGACAACGGTCGCGACAGCAGGACCTAGGCCGGAAAATTAATCGTTTTCGCGGCGGAGCCCAACCATAAAATCGAAAAGTCGTTCTATATCCTCTGGTATTAGCTCTGCTTGACGTATTATTATGGAATTGCCGTCACGTGCGCGTCGGCGAACGATCGAAAACGCATCAGACGACTCCTCCGTGTCCGCGAGTTAAGTCACTCCGACGACTTGGTAACAGCCTTCTTGATCGAGTCTAATCCTAAAGAGTTTCCAATATCTGATAGGTTCGTGGAACGGCATTGAGCTTGGCTCTGCTTTTTTTTTTTTTTTACTCTCGCTCCCAAAAAGAAAAAAAGAAACAAAGGCTTTATCGCACTCTCATAAGGATAAGAACTTCGCCCGAGCTCTGTATAATTGCGAATTATGTTGCTATCGATCATATCACGATCGCAAAAGTTGTCTGCGCAGAACGCTACGGTTTCCGCTTTCCAAGTTCTTTTTTTCGCTCGACTTGAAGCTTCCATAAGTGACTTTGTCCCGCGTTAATTAAATATTTTGCTTAGAGAATATATTTTTATAACTCCGTAAAGTTTATCAAGATGTGATTAACATTTTAAATACACTTAACTGTGTCACACAGTAAGAAGATTCAGAGACTGGCGTGTCAATCGCGTCTCTTTATTTAATCCGAAACGCAAACGGTGTAACGTCTTTCCAGTTCCGTACGAACTGCGCTTGTAATTACGCGTCGCAGAGTACATACACTCGTAAGTCATCAAACTTATCAATATTACAATAAACACGCAACACAAACCGTGACTTAAACGCGAAAGGCTGACTTTACCGGAGCAACGCAAGTTATGTCTGCATCGATCTCCACAACCGAAACTCTTGTTATACATCAGACAAAGCAGTCTACTTAGCACAGACGTCTACTAACACACACTATATTCCCGACATTTCCGGCAAGTGATTTAGACAGTTCGTGTTAAGGATCTCGCAGTAACCTCGTAAATCAGGTCTAATTAACGTCACTCTCTCAAGTGTGCTGCGTATTAATACGTCATTAACACACAATTCCCCGTAGAAATTTTGGCAAAACTACGCAAGTGTATCCTGATTTATGTAAACGTACATTTACAGTAATATTATCAAAGTGACTATTTTCGTTAAACACACTAACGCGCTTCTCAAACGACGATGTAGAATATCGTCTTTACCAAATACAAAAAAAAATATCAAAGACAAGATGTCAACTGCAAGAAAACGCAACGCAGAAGCGTTATGGTTGTTTTGTAATATGCGCGCGTTAGAGAGTAAGTTTCTCCGAGAAACTTTGTCGCGAAAGACGGAGATTCCGCGGCAAGATCGGTTCATGTCCGTCCAGAGCCGCGCACAATAAATCGATCGACAAGACCGCGATTTCGCGGTTTCTTTGCTGGATTCCTCGACTGGATTTTGTCCGACGACGCGTTCGAAACGCGGAAAATTCGTCACGAAAGATCCACTCGTGTCGTCGCCGGAGAGTCTCGGCCTCAAGATTTCTTTTTTTTTTCCGCGCCAGAGGCATCAGTCAACAGCGATTCCCGAGATGTGAGCGCGACCCCGGTATAACCGTCAGCATGCGATGCTCCCGTGGGATAACCCGTGCGAGATTGGACTTCACGCCTGGCTTCGAAAGAATGCGTGGGGGCCGACTCGGAAGGGTCGTTCCGTTAATTCGAAAGACGACGCGCGACTTCCCATCCCTTCGCGCAACAAACTGTGTTTTCTTCAAATATATGTCTTCCATTCGAACGATTCCCCCTCGTTGCGGAAGCTTGTTTCTGTGACAGTCGAATCTCGCGCGAGTGTTTTCATAATACAAATCTCCCTGTTTAGAGAAAACCTTCTATTTTCGAATAAATTTTTATTCCCGCGAAGCTCAGGCACTGCTCCGGGATATTGTACTCTATGCACGAAAACGATAAAGAGTACTTTGAATGCATGCCGATGATAGACATTTTCCGCGTATGGTGTTTCTCCGTAAGAGAGATGCGTAAAAAATGAGAAAACCGTTCAGAACCGTCGGTATTCGCGCGACGAATTTCCCGAGCATATTCACGTCCACGAAGCTCATCATCGGCTTATCTTGTCGGCGCGATCTTGCGACTTCGATCGCGGAATATGCAGGCATGTGCGCGTGACTCGTCGTTTTAACTCAGATTGCGTTTGAATTTTAATGACACGCACTCGTCGTCGCGCGGCTCGTTTCGCTTTCTCGGAAGATGATTCCTTTGGCGTTTTTTTATCACTTCGCGAGGAGAAGTCGTGAGAACGCGCGAATAAAACGGAAAACGTTGTCGCGGAGTTCTTCTCTGCGCTGAATTTATTCATGTCTGTATTTACGATCCGCCACGGTAACAGCGGCCAAAGAAGAGCTCGTCAACGATCGCTGACGTTTCATTCACGGACGTGTCGGTGGGGTTTCTGTCCGGGTTTATGACACAGAAATTCGGCGGGAATAAATTCAAAAGAGAGAGAAAGAGAGAGAAATAGAAACAACCGCGTCGTCGATCGGTGTATATCTATCGTCCACGCGACCAGCAAGCAAAGAGATCGATCGCGTCTCCGTTGCGGACGACGAAACAGACAACCGCCAGACTGGAGAAAATTACAAGATCACGAGATCGCGGAAATTATGCGAATAATTGCGCGAGGGAGACGGTCTCGGGATAACTGAACGCGCCGGCACGTTATCCAGCCGGTGGGAACTTATTGACGCGCAATATCGCGAATAACGCATTTAAGACTGGTGCGTGCAAATACGGCGAGATCGAAGACAGGGTCGATTGTCACGCTGAGTTCCGAGATTCACCTGGCAAAATTTCGCACGACACAGAAAGAGAGATAGTCCATTACTCTCCGCGAAGATATATATATATATATATATCCCGCGTGTCTTTCTCTCTGAATATATTCAAAGAGTATCTTGCCCGTGCGCCAGAGAGACCCTCGAACCTATCAAGACGATGCACGCTATCGAGTACAAAGCAATCCCGAAATCCGCTTCGCGAAAATCCCGCTCTCAGTCGAGTTTACCTGTAGAATGTCACGTCTATCGGATATGTTTTCTATCGGGGGTGATTCGAAGTTCGACGTGCATCGAACTACGTTTCGATGGTAAAACGCACATACATATATGTGCACACACATGGTCGAACTGCAAAGGAATATGCATAAGAGACACCGAGAGAGTGAGTATAGATGATAATATACGGACTGTGTGTCGAAATAGTGATATGACATAGCGGGAAGAAAAAAATTCACGAAACGATCATAGTGTGTTAAAATAGTAGCCGTATAATCACTCTCTCGATACACGTTTTGCGACAAGGTAGAATATGTTAGGAAACGCGCGGACTGTGTGAAAGTTTGACCGCAAAACTCCAGCTACAAAAACTTTTATAGAGTTACGGTTTTTATAGAGTTGAAATTTTTTTATTGCATTAAATTAGAAGAGAGGTCGTATGGAAAAGAACTCATCTTCAATGTGTGCTTCACATAAAGAACTTAGTGGAAACATATTTTTCACATCTCTCCCTCTCTCTCTCTCTCTCTCTCTCTTCTTAAAAAAGTAAAAAGTTTTATTTATTAAAATTAATTCAGCAAAATGGCTTTATTAAAGAATAAAACATTCATAAAAGACTTACATATTTCACTAAAAAGAAAAAGTGAGTTAAGTTGATAAACCTTGATAAAATAATTTTGCGTTAATGATAATAATACGCTTCGAAAATAAATCGCGCAGATTCTGTTTTATCTCTGCAGAAAAAAATATAAATATGAAATCTACGTGAAAAATATTTGAAAAATGTAACGGGATGAAATTTCACATATTTTTCTTTACGTGTATTTTTTTTTTTTTTTTTTAACGAGATAGAGGTTTATAAAACCGATCTGTATAACACGCGCGCGTGCGCGAGGAAGAGAAAGAGAGAGAAGAAGGGACAAAAAAAAATGAGATCCTTGCAGTCGCGTTAAGAGAAGAGATGCTCCCGTGTAATTCGACAAAGAGAAAACTTCTCTCGTTTCTCCATTTCAAAGGAAAGCGTCTAATGGAGAGGAGAAGCGATGGGAAATACTCGACATGGTTCCACAAAGATGAGACTCTGCACAAACCGGAGGACTGATTCGAAAGTTTCGGGAGCAGCCGGTTGATGGGGCAAACTTCCCTCCCGGACCCTTTACCTCCCTCCCTCGTCGCCCTCGTTCCGATAATTAACTTAGAAAAATGTGGTCTGCCATCGTCGAACTCGCATGAAATCCACCCCTAACTTCTGCCTAACTTGACCCTTAGCCTCATCACACCACCAGCATCACCACCCACTCTCCCCGTCTCCCACTCTCGATCTCTCACCTTACCTTTATGTCCTCATCAGGCGCCGTAACTTCCGCAGCTTTAAACTTAAATTTACTTCGGGGTGACCCGTACGCCTCGTTGACCCCGCTCGCGACTTCTCAGCGAAGTTCTCTCATCAAGCCCCCATTTTAGTCCGGCTTCACGCGCATTACCGCCGCCCGTCTCCATTTTATCTCCGCTTTACTGCTCGCGACGACGACGACAACGACGACGCCAACGCGTGTGCATCGGCCGTATCGAGAGAAAATCGTTGACACAGATAACGTCTCGATAACGTGTTGCTCTTCGGCGTCTTCTTTCCTAGCAACGCGATGTCCGCTCGTACCATACACTTTCTTGGAAGTCGCCGCTCGGCTAGAATCTCTCCACGAAGTGACAGCGATATAAATTCACTTCTTGCGTTTCAGACAACTCGCTGACACAAATGCGAGTTTCCATAATAGGTGGCACGTGCGACGATGTGCCGCTTATTACGGTATAATGTCGCCGACCGATTAATCGTTCTCGTACAAAATAACGCAATCACAGTGAAAGCCGTGACGCTTCGCAAAAAAACAGATAGAATGAAAATGGAAAATGTCACGTAAAGTGGAGAAGTAATTGCCGTAATCCGCGCGCGACGCAAATATTAAATTTATTATAACACGACAAGCTGCTGACACACACATAGAGACTATTTACTAACATGCAGTACATCGTGAAACGATCAATGTTTATATTACACGATTGAATAAATAACTCCATATATAATTCGATAATCACTTTATGCTAAATTTATTGCAGATTAAGTGTAAACATAAACGTTGAATTTGCTATAAACAGAATGCAGTATATTGCTCTAGCAAACATAAAATTTAATGTACGACCATCTCGATAACACGGAGAGATATTTAATTCGTCTTAGAAATTCTAATATTGATAATTTAACAAAACTCTGTTTTTCTCAGAATTTGCATTCATTTTCTTACCGAATAAAACACGTTACACAAGACCTTAATTATTATGTTGTTTTTAATTAATCAAATTACACAAGTAAACTACAGTTTTTTTTTTTTTAATTTTACATGAATAATTTTAACTTAATCTATGTGTGTGTATAATTATATTTCAACGTTTTGCTCCGCATTGTTCGCACGAAACATATTGTTGCCTTTGCAATTTTTCAATTTCACGGATACCGTCCACCCCTTTTACACCCGCGATGAACGACGTGAAATTTTGTAGCTCCTGCCGTCGCCGTTGCTGAAGTAATTGGATATCGTAATCTCGTTATACTTTGCTAGGTAGAAGGATCGTATAAAATGTCGAGGTGAGTTTCTAAACGAGATTAACCCGCAGATCGTACGGATTAGCGTGACAGAGTTCGAGTAGTGGCTCGGTGATGTTGGACGTCGCATATGTTAGTACATTAATTCCTCAAATAGAGATCCCGACGATGTCATTACGTACATATATATATATATATATTTTATTAACGCGTCTATATCGTCTGATAAGAGCTTAAAACTCATTTTGAATTAATCACATCTAGACTGTACGTTGATGGAAGTTTTAATTTTGTTGAAAACTTTGCAAATATTCTGCAATTTTCTGTCTCTCGTAAGGAAACTTTCTTACGAGCGGAGTCTCTTTCGAAAAATTTTGTCTCACCGTAACACACACACACACATACACTAGATTGTAAATCGTTCAATACTACAACGACAACATTATATTTGCATCTCCTGGAAAATAACCTATTGTCTCGCGCGAATAGAAGCGAACATTGGCCAATGAAGTGCACGAAAGTACTTGGCAGAAGAAGAAGAGCTCTTCTTTCGGCAGACATACCAATAATTGCCTGCCTGGCGAATCTCTTCTTCGAAGAGATGTTCCGGACATAAAAAAAAAAAAAAAAAAAAAAAAAAAAAAAAAACTGTTGCGTGAAAAAGAAGTTTTACGCGACTATACAAATTTCGTTCAGAAAATTCGATCACTCTCTACATTGAAATGCTTTTATACAAAAAACTAATTATTAGTATTAAATAATAAGTATATTAAATACTTTTATATAAAGTCATTCAGTAATTGCGTTGTTAATTTATATATATATATAAACTGCTATTTTTCTCTCCAACTCGTTATACACATCTATGTTGCTCGCTGAAATTTTTCATAAATTTGCAATAAAATTTCCGCACACAAAATTTCCAATTTAATATCCAACTCGCGTACTTGAAAATTCTCGAGCGCCAGCGGGGAAACAACCCGAGACACTACTCTAACGGATTCTCTCGCAAAAGCAGCACAAAGAGAGCGAATACAAATGTCTGATTCGCGACGACATATATGCGCGATACCTTATACGCGCGGAAACCCACGCCGTCCGTCGGCGGACTCAGGAAGAGAGCGTGTAAAATCTCTGAGGAGACCAAAGCGGCGCGCCTTATAGCCCCGTAAGGAGCGCAACGGCGGCGTCGCAACCTACAAGCCACGTGAGAATTCCTCTGCTGCGCGACAGAATACTTTCCACTTTTCTCGGACGGTGGCCTGAGCGCGTTTCTCCCCGCGGTCCTCGGCATGAGGAGATCGTAACGCGCACACGCGACGATCCCGCTTAACGTTCCGACTGGGATTATCCCGGAACTCTTCTCTCTCCGACGCAAAATATTACCGAGGAAAAACAAAACGAAGCCGCTGCGTAGGCGCGCGTAAGACCACCAACGAGACGAGAATTGGACGTAACAGTGGATTAATTGCAAAACCTCTTGCGCCCTCGCACGTATTTGTATATACATGTCGAGATCCGAGGGAAACGAAATTAGACTGACTGAGACGGAAAATTGTATCCGCTGCTTTTCGGGATAATCCCGACTCGGGATTTCCCGGCCCGACAATAATCGTCGCGACAAACTCGCGACGTGACAGCGGGAAGAGACAGCCGTTTGATGGATGTGTGCGGGAGAGAAGAGAAGACGGAATTAACGCGTGGATCGGCTGTGACGCGTCTTTATCGGAAAAACGTTAACTCTTGAGAAAATTCAATTTGCTTCGTCGGAAAGAAAAAGAAATCCAAATGCATTTAGTCATGAACACACATAAAAGTGGTGGTATAAATCATTGTTGTTGACACGGAACAGTCGAATTATGTTCGACTGTGTGTGTGTGTGTGTGTGTGTGTGTCTTGTCTCGGCAACAGAGATACTTGAGAATGATAGTACACGTTCGAACAGGGGACGCTTCAAACGCGAGACGTCTTTCCCATGAAAATCCAGTTGAACAAGGGGACGAAGGGCGTAACTTTTTTTTACTCTTTTCTTTCGGAAGAAAATCGTCGTCGTGAGAGAAGCGAAAAGCGCGCACACACACATACACACACGACGTTGACACTGGTGAAAACAAACGGTAGAAAAATGAAGCCGCTTGCCGCTTTTCCGAATCTCGGCCGTATTTCAGGACGCTGTAGACACACTTCGACTCGACGATTCGCCCTGTCCTGTTTGTTCTCCGACAAGTCGCTATAAATAATGGACAGTAGGCCTCGTGCATACGCGCGAGGTGTCAACGTTCTGCCGTGGCTTTTCTATTTTTTCCTTCTTTTTCCTCTTCTCGTCCACCTGCTGCTTCCTCCCTTCGCTTCGTCTCCCGTTTGTGTCCGAGATACACTTTATTCCTTCCTTCCCTCTAAATATCCTTTCTTCCGTTCTTCGCATCATCTATCACTGCCCCGTTCTATCGGCATCCCTTCCTCCTTCGAAACGCGCGAGTTATACGGTTAACGGCAACCGAAGTCGCGGTGTATCTCCCGAGAGACGGTCGAGAAACGGTCGTCAGCTGGCGAAAAATGCGAAAGAAAAGTGGACGGCGGCGGCTTTGAGAGAAGGGGGTTACCTTGTCGTGGGCGTCTGGGGTTGAACGTGTGCCGCCTCCGGGATTTTCTCGGAGAATACGCGCTCGACATTATCGATCGCTCCAGAGATCGCTCGTGCGATCTACGGTGTTAAGTAATATCGTTTGCTCCCCCGGATAGAGCTAACACCGCGCCAATTTTGACGTCCGGGATATTTCTCTCCGATTGACGTGGGTTGCGGCGCGAGAACGCGTTTATTTTCGACTCCGGAGGCGCAGATCTTTCTTCTTTGTATTTGCGAGTCCAAGGCTACTTGCGTGAAATATTGTTTGCTCACTTGTCGAAAGTGAAAATTTTCTATATTTGCGGTTCTTGAGAAAATAAAATAATTATATTTGCGTTTCTCGTGTCGTCTGCGCATTTTACATTAAAATATTTAATGAAATACAATTAGCGAGAAAATCACAGAGATATTTCCAGAGAAACTCGTCTCGTTCAATTGTGTTATCGCGTTACATCACTGCAAATTCTACGCGTAGACAATGAAACCAGCAACATGCGAGATTCAATTACGCATTATGCAGACGCGTGTGATTATTTAGTTGAAAATACATGCAGAGATACGTGCAATTCAACAAGACTGACGTCGACTGCACAGCCGAATTCAGAATAATCTACTCTCTGTTTTCGCGACAAAAGCGGACATATTTCAAATCTTACGTTTGCTTTCGCAAACCCCGCACACGCGGACCCGATTAAGCTTAAAGATATTCCCGGTGTAGCCGGGGCCAATGATTTCGCCAATCCTTGAACCATAAATCTCACGTACCTCGGCGGATTAAGTAGCTTGCTTTATCGTCGTCTGGCGTGAGATCTCAGAGAGCTGGAGAGTCGCCGATTTGGGATTAGCCGGCGGCATTAAATCAGGGAACATTTGGATCGGTTTCCGGACAACGTTGGGACTCCTGAAGCTTCTCTTCAGCAACAGAAAAACAAAGAAAAACGACGTCCGGATCCGTTTGTTGTTTTCCTTTGCATGAAAACCGCGAGAATCGGGCAGACTTACGTAAAATTTCCGCATCAATGGAAATTACACTTCGCGCGTCAGATAAAGAGGGAGCTCGAGATGTATATTGTATCGGTGTTAAAACGAGAAAGTTCGTGCAGTGTCGAGAGAACGAGAGACAGTGGAACGCGCATGGAGGAACGAAAGTCAAAAGGCAAAGACTTACGCGCGGCTCATTTCGTTTCGGGAATTACGCCATTCCGGCTAATTATCCGCGCCGAAGTCATTAGTATTACATTTACGCGATGGCGAACACGGCACCGGTAATACAATTTACATTGGGGGATTCGCCGGCAACGTACTGAGCACTAACCGGGAATCTCGACGGTGCTCGACACAGCGTGACACGCCTGGGCTTAATATAATGGAGCCTCGAGGAACTAGTAATTACGGGGGAATCGAGGTCGAGAAACGATTTACGGCTGAACGAACGGCCAATGGCTCCTTCCGTGGGAATACGAAAAGGGGGTGTTGCATTTCCGTCTGGCCGCGAAATGAATCCTTGCGCCCGGGCACGCCGCAATCGATCTTACAGAACGATTTCAGACCCACCTCTAAGGATTTAGGAGACAACGAAGAGACCGTCGCTTAACCGGCGAGCTTTTACCGCAGATCCGCTTACGTTGCGCGCTAAAAACACGTTTCGTTTATTATGAATAGCGATAATTTATGTATAATTTTACGGCGAACGTTAATTTAAAAACGAGGCTTTTACTGTGTTTTTTTTTTTTTTTTAATCATACTGAAACATCTCGTTAACAGGTAATAATAATGCGCAACATCCATTAGTGAATAATAAACGATCTTATTATTGAATAATAAAAAATATAGGCGCGTTCTCTCTCTTTCTCGGTTATTATAATACACATCGCATATTTGCGTCGTTATTATCATTATAATGATTCCAATTACAAAGCAAGATACGAGCTTTCTCTAAAATATGAGGTAGAGAAAGGCATTATTTATCATCGCGCGAGTTCCGATGCGAACATCAAACATCACACACACATACACACACACATACACACATACACACCAGGAGAATTCAGGTCAGGCCGATGAAAACCATTTCCGCGCGTATCGATCGGCGTAGAGACGTTATATCGTTATTGTTAATCTCGCTATAATCGTTTTTTGACGCTGTTTCCAGAGCGGGAGCTAGCTTCCTTCCGCGAAACGACGACGAGGATGAATTTGACGCCCGACAAACTGGCTGCGAAAGATTCGACGGCAAAAATGAGGTAACAAAAATTGATGCCATCTCGGGCGAGCGGAGAGGAGCGCGCGCGGATGAGAAGACGAGAAAGGAAGAACCACGGGTTTGAAATGGGTAAAAGAGAAAAATGCAAGATGGATGGAGAATAGAAGACAGAAGAGAGACGGTGTGAGAGAGCGACGAGAGAAAGCGGATCAACGAATCAGAGGAGCTTGAAACCAATAATTTCGCGTTTCGGGCAAATGGGCCTGCATACGTGCGCTCGGGCTGTGGATTTCGGTGCCATCAGCGGGTCGGGTACGAATTTTGAAATGTACGACTGCGACGCGCGCGAGATCGAGTTTTGATGGACTATGAAATCGCGATTTCGCCGCCTCGACCGCGCCGATGTGCGCGCGTGATGCGAAGTATTCAAGATTAACACGGCGCAAAAATTGATACGATCCGCTTGTCATATTTTGGGAGCGACACATGAATACCATCATTTGGCAATTAATGATAGGTGTATATCCGATATCTCCCGATATACATTTATAAATTCTATAAATTTTAAATTGTGGTGTATGTATTAATGTTTTGATCACTCGATTCTCACTTGTTTATTAAATTATTTAAGAAACAATATTACATAAATAATTAAAATAGACCTTTCAGCCTTGAAACCAGAGTTAGAGATGATTTTTATTTGGACTACCACTGAATTTATTTAAACCATATCTCTAACTCTGATTTCAAGACTGGAAGGTCTATTTTAATTATTTTTGAATTATATTATACAGCCGTTTTTTTCAATTGTAATATTACATAATACATACATTTTACTTGTGTAGTATAAAAATTTACGCGTGTTAGATTTTTCAATTTGAACAACACGGACGTCACTTGTTCCACAAGGGCAACGACACCGCGTGTGAGGGACAAGCTCGTAAATGAAGATGAAAAATCAAGTCGCGAATTCGGGCATCACGAATGCCGCTTTCTTCTCACTGAATGGCAGCATTCGGACGCGCCGGTGACACTCGACGCAACAAAAAACGAAAATTCGGCGAATGGCGGCGACACTGTGTCCCTTCCCCGTTGCAGTCGCGAAAACGCAGCTCGGTCCGGCGCGCTTGCCCACTCACTGTCCCCCAAAAGCATCGTTCGATCCTGATTGCTCTGGTGCGACCCATATTTCGACATCGACGTTTTGATGCGACGTATGCGAGCGACGAAATAACGCGGGAGTTAACAGCGGAATAGGGAATAGGGGATTGCGAACTTTTTTCCATCACCCCGCTCGATGTGCCCTCGAAAACTAACAATAAAATATCGCATTCGATACACGTAAGAAAAAAATGGTTTGACAAATCGTCGCGATTATGAGCGCAAGTTTGGCGCGACAATTGCATCGGCGCGCGTAAAACTGGTTTTTGCGTGAGTCCGCAAATCTGCAGCATCGCCGAAAAACATCTTTCAGCGATAGGTTTTTTTTTTTCACGAAACATTTGAAACTATTTCTTTTTTTTTTTTTTGAAAAAGAAAATTATAATGGTTTTCGGCGTTTGTTCACCAGGCAGCAAAATGCGCGTTGTCGGTAGGTATGTGAAAACCATACAAAAATATTTATAAACCAAAAAATGCACATGCAAGTTGTATGTATAAATAATTTACGCCGCCGTTTGCCGCGGCGCAAGTTTCTGCAACGCGTAGTTTGTTTACGGCAAACTTTATTTTGGATCACAGATATTGACAATTTTACTTCGGAATGTATAGCGCGGGGGAGCCGCAAATATTACATTTTTCATTAAAAAAAAAAAAAAAAAAAATCTATCCCAGCGCGATATACCAATCGCATCTATGACAATCTATTTCTCTTGCAAATTATCTTATCCATCACAGTCCATTCAATGAAATTCGAAACTGTGAAAAATCGCCGTTTGTTTTTGCTCGTTTCTTTTTTTTTTTAATTAAAACAATTTTGCGTTACGTCATATATGGTGTATTTTTGAATAACTTAAGACGCGCCGCATCTTTTTCCCCGAAGTGTACGAGGACGGGATATACACCCGACGGTCAATAAATTAGAGCAGAGATTGCCGTCGTGGAACAAGCAATTTCGCCCCCGTCTAACGCGCCGCGCACCTTTGCATATCCGCTATACCACCCTCGTCTAACGTCTTAGCGAGATAGTTAACGCGAACGTTGCGATATAAGAGGATCGTAAAACGTAGGTGTATTATACGTACATCGCGCATAAATTATGACGATCGCGAGCACTTCACTCAACCGTGTCGTTACGAGGCGGATAACGTGTGTTGCCAAGTAGTGTGAATTTGCACCCTGGTCGATGATCTTTTCCCGCAAGACGTGAATTTAACACAAATCCTATTTACTCTCTTGCTACGCGGTTATAAATATTAAATTTTGTGGAACAACTATTGATTATTTTTGTTTTATCTTAAATAATGCAACGTATTCGAGATCACTTCCGTAAATAATTTTATGCACATATCTTCGAGATAACCGGTGAACATTTGTGTGTACATTTAATCCTTAGCCGGACAACATTGCGTATTTACAGAACGTTTTCACAAACGCGCGCATACATATCTGTTCAGCTGTTCCCGTAATTCGCTGTAATATCCGCACGGGAATTCGAAACTGAATGTAATCGCTACGATTAAACCTGGATGAACACGGAGATACTGATATTGAACGTACCGGGCGTATCATTGGCGTAATGAGACGGATTGCGGGGGAAACTTAGAAAATGGTTTCTCATCTAGATACATTGCTTCTTAATCGCGGATTTTCCATGTTGTGCGCACGCAGATCGACGATATCGAGCAGATCTGTCATGATTGCGTCAAGTTTCTCTTCCTCTTGCTCTCTCTCCCTCTATCCTACTTTAATATACTTCGCTTTAGATCTTATTATACGATAATTTTCTCTTTCTGCGTTTTATTTTTAAAAATATATTTATTAGAATAAAATTGTCGCAAAAAAGACTACTTTCTCTCTTTTTTTTTTAGACAACGTGACATTGTTTATTACGTGAAAGATATAACGTCATGCGCGATAAAATATGTGTATTTGTAATAAAGAAATGAAATAAACGTCGCGAGTAATATTGTTGTCAGCTGTCAGTGTCTAAGCTTATATATACATATATACATGTACAAATACATATTATATTCCTAAAATACACTTAAATATATGACAGTGTATATTTGCTTCTGACGCACGACAAGATAAACATGGAAAATGTCAAGGTTATATTATAGCGAAAGAGAAACAGCATTTTATTAATTTTTTTACCTCTGTTTTCTTTAAATATTTCGAGTTGTTTGAAATATCAATTCCCCTAACATTAAAAATAAATAAGTTGTTAAAAAAAAACAAATTTGTCGTTTATAATTTTTTCAAGCTTTTCGCAAAATATAAAATACAAAAGATAAAATATTTTTCGCGTTGTAGTGGAATGAAGAGACAGACTCTGTAGTGTACGAGAGACGTATCTGTTGTATAAATGCATACGCAATTGATCTCGGTGCTCTTATCCGATCTTCCGTATACGGATACGCCGCGCGAAACTTTCGGGAACTGTTCGATTTAACGGTAATCCGATACAAAAGCGCTGGCTACCCAAAGCTTCCCAAAATTGTACTTTTGTCTACTTGTCGATACTGTAGACACGTAGCGATTTGTTTGCCAAACGGTTATCTCGTGTCGCGCTCCGATCGAGTCCGTTTGTATTTTATGAACATTTTCGTCCGGGAGAAAGGGAAGCGCCATAGCGATGAAATTGTCACATCGTATCTTCGAAACGACTAAACGCTCGCGCAATGCAACACGCCGCAGCAGCAGCAGCAAGTGCACAGGCGCAGCTTGCCGACCACTAATCACGCTGATATCGGAAAGGACAGCGAGATCGAGTTGATCAGTTTGGAGAACGCGAGATCAAGTAGAGAGAGAGAGAGAGAGAGAGAGAGAGAGAGAGAGAGCAGCGGCGAGTTACGTAGGCGGTTTGCTGCCGCAAATGCGGCCCGTGGCGGAATTTATGATTCGTAAGTGCATAACTCTGCCATTAACCGTGAAATAGTTTCCGGCTATCTGCTCCGTTCCATGCAACGCGAGCCGCGCCGCGCCAAACCGAACGCGTTTCCATGAACTGTCCTCTCGTATTTCCATCCGCCTCACTTATCGGCGTTGGCATTATTCGAATTATTAAGCACCCTACATCGGGCTGTAATCGACGACTCTGGCTTTCGGAGTGGCGGCGGCGGCGGCGGCGGCGGCGGCGGCGACTGTCGCTCCCCATTGTACGTTGTGAAAATACGCGTTTTTCGTTGATCCGCTGTTACACGCCGCTTTTCACCAGCTCTTAAACATTATCCTCTGATCCTCATTCGCAAGGCCGTTGTTATCCATTGTTTTGCCGTTTCACGAGAGCACCATGTAAATCGGAAATAACGCGGCAATTAAGAGTTCGCGAATTGAGCCGAAATCCATTTTGAATTTGCGGCAATTAAAAGATCGTAGTTTATTGAACGAGATCGTCCGCTAATTGATGAGGACTTTTCATTGAAAACATGAAACTTTTACAAAAAAAAACATTTGCGAAAAAGGAAAAGAAATACAATACATGGTAAAAATAATACAATAATACTCTATTAAAAAATAGAGATATTGGTTCTAGAGAAGAGAAAAAGCAAACTTACATAAAAACCCTGCCGCTTTAAATTCAATATTTATCTACGTAAAAAAAGTCGTCGTATCAAGAGTTAAATATCGAGATGACAAAAGAGCTTCGTCCAAAAAAAAAATAAATACGCGAGTACGCACATTCTTAATTTTTTTTTTTAGGAATGTATTTCACGAGACGCGGATCGAAGGGTAGACGACGCGCGGGGAAGGACAAGGAAAAGGGGTAAGTCGGCGGAAGTGGCAGCGAATGTAGCGTGAAATCGTAGCGAAAGAATCGCAATAACTCTTCGAAAGCGGTTTAAAGCCACTCGTTCCGGACCGCGCTATGGCTGCGGGGAAAAGACGCCGCTCCGGCGGCGTATCGAATTTTTTCTCACGCCGCACACACTCCTCTGTCTCTCTCTCTCTCTCTCTCTCTCTCTCTCTCTCTCTCGTTCCCAACTCTTTCGCTCTTTCTCTCTATCGGCTCTCCGCTCTCCGTTTCCGCGATATTGGTGCAACCTTTGCGCTCCGAGGGGACGGCGATCGCATTATATTTTCGGCGAGGATCTCGCAGTCGGAAGGATGAAGCCACGAGTACACACACGTGGCAATGCAAGTGCGAACGTATCGAAATTGGAAAACCTCGGCAAATTTACCGCGGTAAAAAGCGACTGCCGGGCGAACGTTTTCACCCTTTACAACTCTGCGTGGCCGCGCGCTCCACTCGATCGTAAGCGAGCGAGAAACGTGAGAGGAGGTTTCAGCCATTAGATACTGACCATTGAAAACCCCGGTCACGTAAAGCATCTCACGCCCGGGAAGGGTAATCATAAATTCTCAACGGAGATTGCACAGCGGCGCAAGCCGCTTGCGACTGACGACGGTTTTCTTCATCCCGCGTTAGGAAAGATCGTTTTGAAGTTTTCTCAACGCGCGGTCGGCGGCACGCGCGATACTGACACACAATGTAGTATGTTTGCGCATTCGAGTGGCAAAGTGATTATCTTTCAATGGACATAATCCGTGAACAGAATTTTGAGGTTTTGAAATGTGAAACACGCGCATGTTTTCAAATGTAAGAAAAAAATAGTATCTGATGTAATTATTGTAACGATTATTAGTGCAATTTTACAAAAAAAAAAAAAAATATCTCGAGAGCAAGAACACAGGTACTCACTACTACTCGCAGATGAAGACACTACTCGAAACAAAAGAGAAAGAGAAGCAATAGAAACGAGTATCGACGCAAATAAGCTCGCGTGTAGAGGATTTTATGTACAATAATAACGTCGATTTGCGCGTCCCCGCGGAATCACAGCTATTTGCCTGTAAGCGATTCAGGTCAAGTACAACTAGAGATGCAAACTTGTACCTAAGTGAGGTACTTCGTAAATGCAAATATCCTATAGTCCCGATCGAGCACCACACTAGTTGCCTCTAACAATGGAAACTACTTAAGCGCACGATTATTGCGATAATGCGATAGAAGAACAAGTTCGTTTAAACTTAACTACAACATTAACGCTTTATACGGTTAAGCGTTGCGGGATGTATTTTCTGCGGATATACAACAAGAAAAATATACAGATTATATATATTTTACCACGTTGCGTAAAAACACTGCTATCATCATTCACAGATGTAGAGAAATCTCTACTGATCCACGCGCAATGATTAAAATTCGTTTCAATCAAACTGGTTTATGAATCCGCGAACGCGGTTGCAGATTTCGCGGTGAAAAAAAAGAAAAAAACTGCGCGATTTTCATCAATTTTTATTTTTAATTCTCTACACGGCAACTCTTCGGAAACTGACAGTTTCGTTTGCGCCGCTGCCAGCTTTCAGAAAATGCGTATTTTCCCCGCATATTTTTACTCGCGAGTGTTCTTTGCACTTGAACAAAAAAATAATAACTTTTATTACATGAATATGTATCGTCGCGATTCTCCATTTTTTCCTAACGTTTTTTCGTCGTCGACTAAATACAAAAAACTTCATACGATCGAGAGCATTTTTATACATATATATATGTACATATATATATGTATGTACAATGTACTAAAGTGCATACATATCAGAACTAAATATTTCCGATATGTATAAATACATATTCTATTCGTTTCCGCTCAAACAAAGGTCCTCACATGCCTGAGAAGGAATTCTAAAAGTCTGCGTATACGATCCACTTTCGATTCGCGTCTCAGCAATTCTGTCATTCTCTTTGATACTTATCCTACTTTCACGTTGAATATTTCCTCCCCCATTTTTTTTTTTTTTTTTTTTTTTTTTTTTTTCAAATTACACTGCCGATCCGTCTTTTGATCAGTCAGGTACAAGTCGGATATTATTTCGCGGCTATATACATATATACAATATATAGATATATATGTATATACATGTGCGTATATACCAGCTTTATATATCGAGTAGAATCAATGAGAGAGCGGAATTTATAAAATTCCCTGCATGGTCGAGTCCGAACAATAATATTTTCCCGAAAGATTACGCTCTAATCCTTTGAGCTCAGTAACGTCAGTCAGCTTATTGCTATTCTTATTGCGTTTTCGAATCGTTTTTATTATCGCAAAATACATATTCCCGTTTCAATAATCCGTTCATATAATAACCTTCCCTTCTTTGTGCGCGCGCGCGTTATTTTTTTTATCTGTTTCCGTTGTTCGTTAAATACTCTTTAAAATCGGGAGAGAGAGAGAGAGTTTCTTACTGTTAGGGCAATTTCAAATGAAACGTCATGCGATACATGTATGGAAACTCGCAATATCGAATAAACGATACTTGTTGTTTGTTGACAAAGGACAACAGCGAACAGCGAATGTTTGGTATCCATAACGAGTACCAGTACACCTGAGACCATCGTCTAAACGGAAATTAATCGTTCGTGGATCGATACAGAGGGAGGAATAGCGACTAGACGGTTTAGCGTACGTACTAATCCGATCAAGCAATCTCTGCGATCTCTCCCGTTGCTGCCGGACCCACCAATTGCATCTATACACCTGCCGGCCCATGCTACCCCTTGGCACCACGGACATCCGTTAATCAACGCCTAATTAAGTGCGTCAGACAGAGAGAGAGAGAGAGAGAGAGAGAAAGCAAAGTCCGGTGGTTCGTGCGCTCCCGCGAAACCAAATGGAAACCTCGTAGTTCACGCCGATCGATAGTCTCATATATTGAATTGCGTCTATTCGTCATTGACACAATTTCAAACTTCGCGAACTGAAGTACAGTTTACGAATTGTAGTTGTTGTACATGGGGCGCATGTTTTATATTATATCGAAAGAATATATATAAGCGCTCCTTCATCTCGTAACTTGAACAGAAAATATTTCCGCGTCTACGTCAATGCGAATTTATTTTACTCCCCGACGAGTCGGAGTAACAAAAAAAAAGGAAAAAAAATTACCAAAAGTTCGACCGAATCTTTCAGACGAAGTGTATGGATATCTGTCGAAACTAGGACAGTTGATCTGATTTTCCAACTCGGAGATAGTAGAAAGATATGTCATACGTCTTTTACGCGTATTCTATATCAACTTTCCTCGGCGAGCTGCGATATAATATTTCCCGATCGATTTCGGGAGATTTTTGCCGACGAAAACTTCGAGAGACATAACTCGCGGCAAATATTATCGTCGATTTGGCGAAACGCGAAGTTCTAGCACCAGAAACCGCGTAGTTCGCTCAGAAATGACGGATTGGCCATTATACAGGCTTTCGTCGTTCTATCGAGCGACGTGGAAAGAGAATGAGAAAGAGAGAGAGAGAGAAAGAGAGACACACGAGTGCCAGTTTCTCATTACATACAACCTTCCGTCACTACAAACGAGGCGCCATTGCGGTTTCGTCGCGTCGCGCTTCGTTCTCTCTGAGGCGAAAATTGTCTTACCGACAATCGCAGGATGTGGTCGATTAACTGCACCGTGACGTGCATGTCGTTTTCGTCGTCGACGAGGTACTTCCACCGGCTTCCTGCGGAAGTAGCACTGATGGGAAACGTCGACCGGGCTCAGAAAAGATAGATGCCGGGATACAGAACGGGCGACAAAACAAGAGACGGCGAGATGAGAATGGAAATCTTATTTTGCCTTATCAGCGTCTAACGTCTAACAGTGGCGGCGACTATTAACGTGTAATTTATGTCGGGAATTACGGTGAACCGTCTCGCAAAATGCGCGGGAATATTTTTAAGATTCCGTTCGCGAGAAAGAGCGCTTGCTGTTATTTTGTTATACGTAATATACGTGTTATATATAATATAAACATTTGTTAATTAAAAGCATGATGGTGGAGACATTTCTATATATTTTTTTTCACATAGCATTAATTAAGAAATTTTATTTATTATTGTACTTTGAATTTATCTGATTACAAATCATTTTACACGAGAAAATAAAAATTAGCTGCGTTTTTCTCTCTCGCGCGAATTTTATTTTTACTTTAACTCAAGAGATTTTGTTTGTGGTAGTTGCGCGCTTCTTCCGAGATAAAATCTCGGAATTCGAAAACTCAAGACAACAAATTATCACGTAAATTTTCGCTCGTCGAGAAAACGTTCGTCGTCGTCCGTTGGCGCGGCCATCAAACGTTGCTAACAGTGTATTGACTTTGCGACATTATATTGATTTACCGATCTGTCTAGGAGCGCTCGTACAAATGATTAAATGTCGCTTCCTCAAAGGAGGAGACATTCCGTTCCCCACGGCAATCAAAGAGACAACAGCTATGCGAGGACCGCAGCGACGCGGGAACAATTCAAAGAAACTCGAGGAGGCTGAAGAGAACAATCGCGCGCGACACGCAATTTACTTCTTGCGACAGCCCCGCGAATACAACTAATTCGGTCGAATTCAATTGCAGCGCCGCCAGGGTGTTTCTCGACGCGATTTAAACCACGTTCGAAACAGGCCGCAAGCTTCAATTCAACGACATCGTCATTGCCGTTTTCCAGTTCACGCATCTGCGATAATCGGCAACACACTTTGTTCACAATCGTTCGCGATATGTACGCGTTGATGTACATAATTGGTCGAATTTACGCTCGTTGCTGAGATTACACAGATTAGACGTGGAGCCTGCGGTATTAACGGTGTTTTTCTCGCGAAATGCCATTGAAAAACAAATGATTGTATAGTTTCGTGAGAGAGAATTTAATATCTAATCAATTTCCTGTGTTCCTATAGCTCTTGCGTTTCATCGCGACGTTTTCGTGCGCAAAATTTCAATTTTATCAAGATTTGCAGAAAATGTGTACGCAAAAAGCTGTACAAACACACTTTTCCGACTGCAAAGTGTTAAATTACCTAAAATCTTTGACTACTTTTAATTAAACCCGCAAAATATCGCGCGTTTATTTTACATTCGGGTGTGTATGCACATATGCATTTATTATTATTATTATTATTATATAAATTAGTAATATTTCTATCATATTTTATAACAATGCAATATATTTTCCGGCTATGTCTGTGTTAATTAAATTCTATTCATTAAAGAGAATTCGTATTTACGTGCGTACTTATAAATGAAAGTTGCAAATTATATTTCATGAAACACTGTACCTAATTTTTATTTCGCTATTAATATATTTTTTCGGAAACCTCTGTTGTACTTTATCATGCCAAAATTACATACATTTTCGCGTGTATTTCGTTACAATTTATGTAAAGTTTCCGACAAAATATATATGCGATCTGATTGTTGTACGCGCACGAAACGTTTTCGCGCACACTTTTACCACAGTGCGAGAAAACGTATTACGAGAGGTATAATACAATAGTCAGATATATCGACAAGCGTCAGAAATCTTTGATTCTTTGATTTTTCCGCATTTTTGCCGCTTTCACCGCAAAATTTCTGTCAGTTCGCTGTGCATTTGGTGTTAAATGCGAATTTATGATACAGAAATGCGCGCAACCCAAATATTTGTCATTGTTATACTGAAAATTCAAGCAAACGTATCCAACAACCGGATTACGATTGATATCGAAAATTAACGTCCGTATACAAACATATCGAACACGAAATCAATCGGAGTACACTCTGTAGTTGAGTTAACCTGTTTGTCGCGCACAATTACCTATCTGCATGACGCGCGAGATAAATACAATAAAAATTGTGCATGCGTAAAACAAACAGCGAGAGAGAGCAGCGCGAGATTCCTGAGACTAAAAATTGACAAAATATTTAGTGTGAAAACTTTTCTCTTTCTCTCTCTCTCTTTCTCTCAGTCTTGGTTCTCTCGCGCAGCACAAGATCCTTTACGCTCACCGACATTTTACACGAGCTAGGGGATAGAAATTACATATCATTCCGCCGTTTCGGACTTCTATTGCCCGCGGGCGCGCAATTCGTCTCTTTTCCTGTTCGTAATCTGCGCATCTCGTGCTCCCCCTCATTCTCTCGGCGCCGCAGTATCAGGAAACCAATTATAAGTGTCCCGGAAGTTGGAACGAACTGTTGGAAGTTGTGTGTAGGAAATTGCGAGGTCGGAACCAACACACCGCCATCGCCATCGTGTGTCGGCGTCTCCGCGGTGTCTCTTTCGTCCGCGGACGACGAGACACGCGAAAAGGACACTGTATGCGCGTACAACACGCAGCGCGCGAGAGACACATGCACGCGGGCGCGGCGAAGTTCGGACGAACAAACTCGGACACTTCAGGCGACCGGTGTAATTTGCAAGCAGACGCTTCGTCGACCAAAATCCACATGTGCAAAGATAACACCGCGACGCGACGCATCTCCCGTCCGGAGATTACTCCTCTATGTTTCCTTCTTCGATGGATGGGATGATAAAGAGGTCTATACGAGAACGCTGCTTCGTGGATTATTATGTAGGGAGAAAAAAGAGAGACGCGAGATCTCTCAGAGAGAGAAAGAGAAAAAGAGATTTTTTTCTTGTAAAACGTGTCGAGATGATCTAATTGTAAGAATATAATTTATAAGTATCTATATAGATCGCGAAATTCAGGCCCTAACACAAACGATAAATAGATTTAAAAAAATCGAAGAGAATAAATTTACGTTTAATTTTTCTTCCCTCATAAGAGTGGGATATTTAAATATTTTATTCATACGAACAAATTGAAAAGTGTCTGGCGTAACTGGTACACCAAGTTTTCGCTCGGCGGCGTAAAAAGGCAGCTCTCTCTCTGCAAATAAATCGCGACTTCAAGAGTCGGTTAAAAATAAGGTGTAAAAAGTTACGTAATAAAATTACTGTACTTTCCGACCAACCAACCGCGCAATATCTTCGAAAAGACGGCGATCTTTGAGAGGCTATAACTCGGAAAGTTCATTAAAGCAGTTAGAAATGCTTTCTCTGATATTTCTGGAACGCCGCGCGCCAGTCGAAGTGAAGTTAATACAGAGAGGCGATACAAAATTCTTTTCTGAAATTACGCAGGTAATATTTGTCATATAATGTAACTATGTTACTTTTACAGGAACCATTTTGACGTACTTGCGCAGAAACATTATCATAAAGGAAATATCATGTTACACACGTGACTCTGTCAAAATGTTTAATTTTTCTATCTTATGTGAATCTCAAAAGAAAAATCACATAAACCAACGATCTCGATTCAATATCGCAAGACGTATAAATCAACCAGCAGAGAGAATTTACGGT
>QVNV01025157.1:0-15174 GCA_014825455.1 Pseudomyrmex pallidus | reverse complement strand
TTCTGCCGTCTGAGCGGCCGCAAAAAGTCTGTCCGCTCGCAACCGAAGTTCTTGCTCGAAACGGTGGAAGTGTTAATTTATCGTAGAAAACGCGGCGAACGCACAGATGTTCGTTGTGGCTTTGTGTTACCTCTTCGATCAGCAAACCTCAGTCTCGCCTAAAAACAGATACACGTGCGATTACTATCGTCATTATACAAACAAATCTGTCTGCAAATTTCTCGTCGGGGATATTCAAGAATTATATTAGAAAATATCGTTGAACACTAGCAGCGCAATTTTCATAATAAAAAGAAAAAAAAGATATGTACATATTTCTCCAACACAAGATCGATTAAATTTTCTTCACCGAGGAAACTGCTGCGCGAGAGACTTTTTATTTCGTAGCTGCAGCACCGCGTCTCTAGCGGCAAATTTGACACACACCGAGCATATTTTGATACGCGCGAAGGGAAGATTTATATTTTGCGCGAGATGGAACAACGAATTTAAAAAGAGAGAGCGCACACCGCGAGCTAGCCGTTACATCACACTCCCATCCCTCGGTTGTCGTTACACGATAGAAACAATATGGTGTATATATACGCGTTCGTCGAGTGCAACACTGGTGGTGTGTGTATATGTATATACATATATAAACCCCCCCGAGTCGGGAGGGTGAGTTTCCACGGGACGGGAGGAGAGAACGCGGAGGAAGAGCCGTCATAAGTGATTCGGTATGCGCATACGTGATGGTGGTAGGTCGCCGCTGCCGCGTAAATGCCCACGCTGTTCGATCGCAAACTGCATATACACGTATATATACATACATGGATGTAAAATCCCTCTTCGGTGCGAGACTTCCGAGAGAACATTGCGCGAACACAGGGTTCCCCGCAAATACGTGAAACAACGACTCGGGAATTTCCATCGATCGAACGCGAAATGCATTCTCTATTGATCCCCCCCCCTCTCTCTCGAGGAGCTTATTTCTTTTATTTCTTTTCGATTTTTTGTTTTTTTTGAAAAACAGCAGAGGGACGCTATTATAAACTCGCGCGGAAGTTATTCGCGTCCCCGAGTTTGTCGCGCGTCGCGCCTGATAATACCGGAAATTTTCGAAGACGTCGCGAATCATTAACCTTCTCGGAGGGTATATGTGCCGTGTCGGGGCGTGTCCTTTCTTCGGGAAAGCACAGCGTGTCTCGTAAATTTGCAAACTTGCAGCACAGCGCGTCAAGTCGAGCTTGATAAAGAATTTCGAGAGACGCTGTATCTCCGCGCGCATCTCTCGAGTATTATCGAGAAGGAACGGGACGTACAGGTTCGTAAATTTGCGGTGTGATGCGCGCCGTGTCCCCCTCTCTTTCTCTGTCTCTTCCCTCCGTTAATCTTGACGACGCGAAAAAAAAAAAAAACAAAGAAAGAAAGAACGCGAAACTTTGAACACACAAAAGAAAATCCGCGATCGGAAAACCATCGAAGGCGGAGGGTGACAAATTGTACCTGAAAATATCTGTACTAAACTGCCGGACGATCTGCAGTAGATCGCGAGGGACGGGTCGTAACTTATCAAAGTCCGCCTGGCGTCCTCGCACCAGTTCCAAAAAATGAGCTTCTGATCTCGAAGCGCGAGATCCGACAAAAGCAACGCTAGATTCTTGGCGACTGTGGCATCAATCCTGAGCACGTGACGACCCTCTATTACCACCGGCAACTTTCCCGGCTTTTTGTCGCACCTGCAAAACACAAAACAAAGTCGAGAAAAACAGCGGTCGAAACAGCAGTCTTTTTCACACTACACCGGGTGTCTGGGAAAAAGTGCAATACGCATGCAAAACTACTATGACGACACGCGAAAAGTGTTTTTGCACGTATTTAAATTATTTATGATAAATAAATCTTTTGCGAATTGTAAATCTGTTTTCATTTTTAATATCGAGACTCGGCGTTTAATTCCGATATGCAGCAGAATTCTCATTTAATATAAATTACGCAAATAATAAATGAGTTTATATTAAACCATCCGAGGTGAACGTATGTCTGGTTTTGCCGCATCCGTCAATTTGACAGATAATTAAATTTTTATTCGTTACTTTTTTTAAGTTTTTTAATATTTCAATAATTAACAAAAAAACTTTTACTCTACACAAAGATTCGACAAAGATTTTCAACGTACATTTAAACAAAAAAAGCGCATCTTATTTCTGCAATTTAAAGTAAGAGAAATCCGTCATTCTGACGAGTTGTTTCGGTGTTGAGTATTTTTTCCGCACCCGATGCATCCGGCGCATACGAAGTTTCAACGCGGAGAATTTCAACACACACAGGACTTACCACGACATTACCCGCTCACGGAGATACTCTGCGGCCGGGAAGCTCAGGGATTGCTTGGGCGATACGAAGAGCACGGTCAAACCATTGACGATCCGTTCTTCGATCAATAGTCCGGGTCGGGCCGCGAAATATAATAAGAGAATTAAATTTACCGCAATACCGGCGATCATGCCGTACTCCAAGCCGATGGCCAAGCAACATAATAACGTCACCGTCAACGGCACCAAATCAATTTCTGTTCAACACAGAGAATGGAAAAGAGAAAACTAGATTAACCGCATCGAATAATTTATAACGAGATCGGATATGTAACGGCTTAGCACACACAACCTCCCCTCCGTTGTTACATAATTGCTCTACTTTTCCGCGCGCATCAAACCTCCGCAATAAAGTTGTTTCGTGCCATTTGTTGCAACGTCGAAATTAAAGTCTCGCGTCTCTTCGGAAACACAAAATTTTATCGCGAGAATTTATTTGGTTATTCAATTAAAACTCGCGATATTTTCTACTGTTTTCGCAAGCGAAAATATTTCCAACGTTTTTCGCACGTATTAAATTACTTACAACATGTGCATTATTAACAAAATTGTAAAAAAAAAACAACCGTATATTGTTTAGAAAAATTAAATTTCCCATCTTTCATATTGATTTAAAAAAATATAAGTTTTTTAAGTATTCTCACATTATACGTTCGAGAATAGTAAGAAGTATCACAAAGAAGTACTACAAAGAAGTAAGCCCTTTGAAAAGTTATAATACCGAGTTCGGTCGGGGCATAAAATACCGTGAACGATGTCTAGAATGAAAAGCATCGAATTATTGGAAGAAGCTAAGCGATATCTTTCAGTAGTTCTAAGTAGTCATTTTTGATGTCGTGTATATATGTATATCGGTCTTACTTTTCGTTCTCCAGAGAACGACGAAAACGCGCACCTCGAGCATGTAGAACATCGCGATCATAATAACGGCCGCCAGCGTGGCTTTCGGAATGAATTTGAAAGTAGACGTCAGCAGGCCGCATGTCAGGAGCACCAAGCTGCCGGTTATTACACCGCCCATCGGTGTTTTGACGCCGGACGCGTTATTAACCGCGGTGCGAGTAAAACTTCCGGTTGTGGGCATCGACCTCGCGAAACTGCCGAACACGTTGCAGAGACCGAGGGCCAGCATCTCTTGATTGGCGTCGAGGGTCTTCCCTTTCGCTGAAAGAAAATATATAATATTACATCGAACGTATTTGCTCTCGAACGCTACTTCGTCTTTTATCGCTTGATTCCGCGAGTGGAATATGAGGTATTGAAAAATAAAGTTTGCGAACAAAAATTCACTTACCGAATGCCTTCGCGATTGCGACGCTCTCGAGAATGGCGATGAGCGGTATTGAGAGGAGGCTGCTGCCGAGCTCGCTGATCAGTTCTACGAAACTGTACGTGCGATTTCCGTGTACAATGGTGAACGGCGGCAAGGAGAACGGCGGCAAACCCTCGGTTATGTTACCCGTAATTTGGAAAGGTTGAATGTCGTGATCGAACAGCACGTAGGCTATTAGAATTCCGATCATCACGACTATGGCGTTTCTGGCGAGAGAGATCACCCACATTGATCTCTCAAAAGGCGTTCCCAATTTTTTGCCGGGCAAGTTCTGTTTGCAAATATTTCGTTTGATTAATTGCACATCTTGCAGCTATTTGTATATTTATATCATAAAAAAAAAAATTCTTAATTGTATAAATGTAATAATTTTTGAGGAAAGATGTGAAATACGCGCGCGAGACACTGTAGAATATTTTCGACTGAAAGAAGGATTTTCTATCGGGGAAAGCATTTATTGAAGAAAGATCGAATTTCTCGTCGTAATCCCGCAACGTAATCTGATCGCTTTACCTTGAGAAGGACCAGCATCACCATCGAGCACATCCCTAGTACCGTGTCCCAAAGTTGGATCTCGTTTATGTGCTCGATTACTTTCCTAATAGCGTCGGTGAAAGAATCGCTGCGTCCTTTTATGCCCAGCAAAGTACCTAATTGAGAAGTGGCAATGATAACCGCCGCGGCATTGCTAAAACCGCAGATCACGGGCATGCTTATGAAATCTACGAGAAATCCCAAGTGAAGCACGCCCATAATTGTGATCACGACACCCGAGAGAAAGGACACGAGAACCTGAAACAACGATTTTACGATCATTCGGATCGTGTTAGAATAAAATAATGAAATAATATATTTTTAATATATTTTGAAAACATTCATTAACACGTGCAATACATAAATGTTGTAATGAAAGAGGTTTGTTATATTAATAAAATAATAAACTGAGAGAGCAGAGCGACGCATTACATTAACGTGGAATTAAATTGAATTTTAATATAAAACAGAAAGAGAGAGAGAGAGAGAGAGAAAAAAAATTAAATCAATTTAAATTAATTTAAATTAAAATTTAAATTGTGTGGTAGAAAGAGAAAGAGAGAGAGAGAGAGAGAATGTGAAATAAATTTAATAAACTTCACTTACGGCGAGATCCGCCCCCACAGCCATCACGTGCTTTTGTACCAATAAAGCCATTATCGCGGTAGGACCCACGGTGATGTCCTTGCTGCTACCGAAGACGAGATAAACGAAGCATCCCATGAAACTGCTGTACAGGCCGTACTGAAGTTTTCAAAAGTTCACCTAACGAGAATCGCCTTTCCAACTATCGTACGGATTAGATCGAAGAAGACTCGAAACGGAGGATTTTCGAAATGCTCGACAAATTCAATTAAACGAGAGACAAAGAGAGAGAGAGAGAGAGAACAATTTCACAAGAATACGCAATCTCCATCGAACCGAAATTAAACGAGATCCAATTTCGAGATCGTGAATAATTTTTCACCTCGGAAATATTTCGGAAACTATTTTACGACGTATAATCGTTAATTACGCGAGAATCGCGGTATTAATCTCCGAGAAGTGTTTTAAGTATTGCCGTTCACATTATTAAATATTACCCACCACTTCTATCGATAGCTTCTTTAAGGTCTAGGTATTTAAAAAGAAAAAAAAACCAATTTAGATTGTTTTAAGTACAGTTTTACGGAGATTGTCTCAAGAAAAAAAAAAAATACTTTCATCGAGTTCTCGAAGATTTGCCATTGAGATATTATGCGCGAGCACTAAAATTTAATGATAATTTCAACTCGCTCGTTGCAAGTTCATATGTACGTTATACATTATAGTTAGTCGTGTCGCGTACGCACCTGAGCCGGAAGTCCAGCTACTATTGCATACGCTATACCCTGCGGTATCGCGGTCAGACCTACTGTCAGCCCCGCCAGAGTGTCGTGCAGAAGTTTGCTCCAACTGTACAGAGGTAGCCATGCCAGAATCGGTATTCTTCGTTGAAGGAGACCCTTGAGGTCGCAACTCCAAGAGAGTGTACCAGTCGGCCCTGTATGATTTATTATTACAGAAGAACGTACGCGTAACAAACGTATGTGATGGAAAACGATCACGAAAGCAGCTAAATCCACAATTCGAGCCGAATTTGTGATTAATCGCACAAGAAATACGTTCACAGCACATGAAAGCGTGAAATGCTTATTTATATGTAAAAAGAAAAGCCAGTTACATAATATTCATGTTTGTTTTCGTTGTGTATCAAGTTATCGCAGTTTGCAATGAAACCACTGATCAAAATTGCATGTTTGGCAAGCTCATATATATATATTGATATATATATATGTATGTATATATATATACACACGATTATTTAAGCAGCTTATCGTCATTGCCCCTATATCGTGTCAGGGATTGTGTAAACTAATAACTAATCACATAGCGCTTGCCTATATATATATTGCGGTATCAAAAGCTACGCGGACGCGATATCGCAAAATTGGAATACGCAGATATTATACTCCAATCGTTTTGAAATACGTGTATAATATTGGTATTATTTTAAAATACATTTTTTATTCTAATTGAATGACGCTCGCGCGCGACTTTCGTTGCTTGAATTAATTTTTTACCTACACAACGTCATGACGTTCGACGAACACTGTTCGGAGAGAGAAGCGTCTATTCTTCCCGCGAAATAAATGAGAATAATTTTCTCTCACTGATACGGGGACTTTGCGCAGCGCGCAAGTTGAATCGACGTGAAAACTGCGGTTTCTTTTTTTTTTTTTCTTCTTTTTATCGACATGAAATGAAAACGTACGTATGCGCGATTCGTACAATCACGGAGCAGACATTCTATCCGACAGAGAGTTCATCGAGCACTGACACATTTGTTAATAATTCTTGATAATCCGTCAGGACGACGAGGCACGACGACTTTTCAAGTGGTTCGTCGATTAGCAACGCGATAAGAATATTTAACGTGTCGTACAAAGACCTTCGAGATAAGATCGTTGCGAATAAACGGTAGAAACAGACAATTTGGCATTATCGTTTTATCCCGTTTAAAGCGTTTACCAACATCGCGATTCTCTCGTAATGATTCTCGTGATTTTTGCGATTGTAACTCCGTCATGTGATAATGTCTCGGCAAACGTCACGTGAGAGATCTGGGTGAGATATCTGCGAGAAAACATCATCTCTCATCATCGTTTCGTGGGAGTAACTTGACGTAAACTCCGCTTATTAATTTTATTTATATTTATTTTTTCAATTTTTTTTTAAGACTATATTGCGAAAACGTACGCAAGTGCGTGCAACTTGTGTGACAAACCGAAGAAAAGAAAAACGCTGTTGTATCAAGATTAATCGGTTGTGTTAGGTCGGGTTATAGATGTTGTCGCGTTGTCGTGTTGCGGGAACATATAATAGGAGGGATATTTTGACTAATTACGCGTCGATGAACTGACATATTTGCAGAGCACACACACACAATTACTGACAATAAAAGATAAGTAGACCAATAAATACCAAACGAGACAATTAAAGATGTAAAACGTGCCGCCGTCTGCGAGACAATTTACAAAAATAGAGATAGCATCGTTATTTCAACCGCCTGACGTAACAAGTTACTAACGTTTTTTTCTTTTTTCATTTTTTTTTTTTTATTTTTTTATTTCTGGTCTTCTTATCTGCTTGTTGTTACCTGAGTGATTATACACACATGTATGCGGCGGTACACACAAAGAAATACTATTTTTGCACTGTGCAAACTTCGCGACGTTTCGGCACAGATCAAATATTTGCTTTCTTCTTTGTTAAGAGAAATCATTTAGAAAAAAAAAATTATTCGAGTTTTTTTTATTTCAAAATTTTATTTATTCATTTTGTGACATTGTTATGCGAAAAAAAAAATTGACCACTTTTCGCAGTCGGTAGGACTCGAACCTACGCTCCCAGAGGGAATCTGATTTCTAGTCAGACGCCTTAACCACTCGGCCACGACTGCCTCCGAGTGTAGTCTCTTTTATTCGACGAGAATACCCACGCGATCCCATTCGGAGGTCCGATTCAGCTCGCTTTTCAATCGATGAATTCGACTTGAAAGAGAACAGGCCCGGAAAAATCCGACGGTGTGGATTCGAACTCGGGACCTCCTATACTCGCAGCCCTCGCACTCAGGCCGCGAGATCACTGGGCCGGTCCCAAATTCGACGAGAATACAAGTTTCAAGTAATTTCTTCTAATTTTATGGTATTACACATAATTAATTAAAATGGTATAAATATTGTATTGGAGAAAAAATCGTAATAAGAATTAATCTGGATAATACTTTGGAAATAAAACGTACTAAGATCTCTCGTTTTAATCAGAAATATATTAAAATTTTTATTACATATATATAACGGCGAATAAAAATATAATAAAAACAAACAAAAATTAAATTAAAAAAAAAACTATATGATGCTATAATAAGAAATAAATCTTTATTGAACCATTCCTTTGTGAAGCGAAGAGATCGAGTGATTATGCAGACGCAGCTCGATGTTAGCATCACAATGTTCACGTAATGATGATGAGATATATAAGTCGTGATAAGAAATGACGCGATGATTCGATCGATCGAAATGACCGATGTACGAACGGTAACGACGATGACGCGCGAACTAAATCTATCTTCCAAAAGAACAAATTTAAAACTTACTCGAGAGGAGCGGCGTTGTCTCGTCGAATCTTCCTGGTGGAAGCGACATTTCGCGCGATCAGACGCATCACTGAAAGAACATGTCATTCGGTCGCGCTGCGTCGTCGGCGATATATGAGGAACGCGTTGCTTCCAGCAACTATAGACGACGAAGTCGATAAAACAGCGTGCAATCGTTCAGCCAGCGCGATAACAAAAGTATAGTATACTCCGTGTATGTAATAAATACACATACGTATCCTTTGCGGCCTCGAGCTTGCCGCACGCCGTCGTCGCGCGTTGCTTGACACGTGCGTACGCGTGCTGATACGTACCGTCTCTATCGTACACCAATTTTTTTTCTATCGCGAGACACAATATCACTATATAAATGTACGCGTGCGTTTGTGTGAACAAAACGAATTTGATAATAAACTCTCTCAAAAGCCAATGCCTCCCATACGCTAATATTGAAAGACTTGACCGATGCTTCGTGTTTTTTTATTTTTATTTTATTATTTGTCTGTTTAAAATTACGTGCAGATGAGATAAAAGGAAACACATATTTATGTAAACGCGAACGGACAACGATTAACAAACCAATTGTCTAATAATCTAATCTGTTATGTTACGCGCGATAATATCTCTCTCCTATTGTTTCGTGTATCTTCCTCGAGCCTTGAAACGATTAACGCGAAATTTTTTCGCTACCTTCGCGATTAATCTCGTGTGGATTAACGGAGAGAGTTAATTAAATGATATATTGATCACGCACAATAAAGATTGCAAAAATTATCTTCAAGTTTTTACGACCTTAACAATCGAAATAAGGAGCTCTGTTATTATTTCGAACGTCGCGGAATGTGCATTTTCGAATTCTCAGATTTCCTATTTGTATATAAACTTTTCCACGTTATAAATCTGTAAGCAAATAATACAATTAAAGCCAAGTTATGCCAAATTAGCAGCGTGAGCTGTTATTAACGAAAGAAATGTGATTACACACACGTGGAAAACGAATCTCGCGTCGTCGAACATAATTGAATATAATTTATCTATTGTTGCAAAGCGAACGCGAAAATATCCACGTGATTCGAAATTTATTTTCTCGAGCAATTCTTTAAATTCCACGACAAAATCTCTTGACAGAGACGTTTTGTTATTAAATTTATAAAAACGTAACACAAAGCTGTCGTTTCGAGAAGTCACGCGATGACGCGACTCTGAGCTGAACAAATTGCAACAAATATTATTTCATTTAATCTCAGCTTAAGATTTTATATCGTAGTTCGCTACGACGACGACGACGCACACACATACATACGTGCATATCAAAGCGGAAAGCAATCGGGAAAATTGTTATTTCAATAGATGTGTGACTATAATAACAAGTAATGAGTTCTTGTTTATTCCGCACATTACAAAGCATTCTAAATCAATCACTCCATTCGTCGTGTATAGACGACGCTATGGCAAAAAGACTTCCGCTGATTTTGCAACAAATCACTCATGCGGATCGATCACAATGCATATATTACGTAAGATATCGCTCGATCGCGTCTCTTCAATCAGCTTTTTCCACGAATAGGTCGCGTCTCGCAGATCCACTTTGCGAATACGTTTCTATTATCCGCTGAAAATTATGATTTATTCATAGAAGTACGTGCTCATGTCGGTTGTGGTTACACGCTGGCGGTTGTTTGTTCTAAAATTATAACATTAGTTTGTGGTAAATCAACATTAGCATAGCAAATCAACTCTAATTGATGAATCAATTCTAATTGGTGAATCTAATTAGTAAATCAATTCTATATATAGAGAACAACCAAACCCCCGTCTACCAAAATGACAGATTTTGGAAATGTAATTGCTAATTGCAGGAAAGGTTCTGAGTTTTATTTTAACAAAGGAAAACGTAAGTTTGAAATGTTGAAACTCTTTGTGGCAGAGAAGATTTCTTTGTTAATTAGTTGAATTGAAAGAGAAATGAAAAATAATTACAAATAAAACATTTTATCCGATATTTCTCAAATTGACGGACGTCCACATTCGTTTACATTCAACTTTAGTTGTTTTAAAAACACAATTGTCACGAAAAAAATAAAAAAATCATTTTTACATTGTTATCAACGAGCATAGAAGACCACAATTCTAGAAAATGGTCTAGAAAATATAATAAAAAAAAACCACTCTTTATTCCACAAGTTATTCACGTATTTTATTATTCTCTCTCCGATGCGTGTGTAAACGCCGAGCTGTACTACACTAACTGCGGCAGCAATATTTCTGCGATTGTGGAAAATTCGAAAGAAACAATGAATCAGTAGTCGTTTTTGTGTGTGCGAAGTCGTGGGATCGCTGCCAAATAGTCTCTCTCTTTCTCTGTGTGTGCGCCCGTTTTCAATTAAACGTTATCGCAGGCTTTCTATCACGGAACAACAAAAAGCGAACGACGAGGATGGGATTCGAACCCACGCGTGCAGAGCACATTGGATTAGCAGTCCAACGCCTTAACCACTCGGCCACCTCGTCCCACCCTCGACAGAGATCGCTTTTGCCGAGGCAAATATCGTGCTTTGGTGCACCTGTTTTTTTTTTCGTCGCGGGACAGACGGGGATGTAATGGGAATCGCACGCCGTAACTTCACAGGAAAAAACATATTGGAAATAAAAAAAAAAAAAATCAATTTGATATTGCGTCAAAATATTCCTCGCAGCGTCTGCTGTAAGAAAAAGCAAGTTTTGTTGCAAAAGAACGGATAAGAGAAAATTATTGTTGTTTCGAAAACAACTTGCGGGTAAAATTAAATTTAAAAAACCGCGGAATAACTGGTAGAAGATATTTCTCGTGTAGCTCCAATTACGTCTCTAGTTTTGCGTTATCAACCACCACGCGAATTATTTCAATTTGTTTCATGAATTGTGCGCCCCGCGTGCACGTGAAAACTTCATCGCGGACGACCTCGAACTTACGCAATCGTGCACAACGTGCGCGCGGTTGTAAAATTCGTCGGAATTTACTCGCGCGATCCGATTGTTCGACCCAGTGACCAGAAATAATTCGGTGCGCGATCAGATCAATTTTGACGAGCCGAGAAATGTCTCGAATCAATTTAGGAATATACCTGTTGCCCGTGGCTGCTAATCGCCACGGTCTCTTTGATTGTCGCCAAGTGAGAATTTCCAAGCTCTCTTTTATTCGTTCGGTATGTAATGAGACAAACGTCAGTCGATACTTTATTTGATTCTTCGTTAAATTATAAAAAAAAAAATTAACAACATTTCTTGCGCTTCCGGAAAATGTTTTTCTTTCCGTAATTATACACACGTGCAGAATTTTATACAATAATTGCGGTATTACGTTAATTAAACATCTCGAACTGTCCGACTTCTTCTATCAAATGCACAAAAGCAATTTGCGATGTGCAATTATATGTGAAATATAAAAGCAAACACAAATAAAAAAAATTTTATACCGCGGGCGCTCACGTGAGATACGTGTTTGTGTGATACACACACATTGCTATCGGATGATCCGCGGAAAACGCGGATATGCTGAAAAAAAAAAAAAAAAAACTGAAGGATTACATAATTTCATTAACGATTCAACAGAGGCAGAAGGAAGTGTTATATCAGGAATTTAAACGCGCGCGAACGAAAGAATGCGTTCTTTGCGCGAGGAATGCGCCAGCAAGTTTATCGAAGATTTGCGGCCACGTAATAGGCATGGCATCGCGCCATAATGTCTGACGAGAGAATCGCGAGACCAAGAAATTAAGAATCACGCCCCGATCGCACGCGATTTATGCCGCTATAGTTCAATTCCCCCTTCCTTTCCGGCAACTAATTCAGACGTCGACGAAGCCATTGCGCGTGAAAAAGTTTTAGTCGTAATTGTAGAGTCGTAAGCAATTCAACCAATCGCAGATTCGGTATTACCTCGCGTTAGTTATAACTCGCTGGCGATGTGATTGGTTTGCTCACGACCTTGCAATTAACGACTAAAATTTTGTCACGTACAATGACCCTAACCGCGACGCCGAATAAGTGTTTCTTCGTGCGGAGTTCGATTGCGAGTGTTTCATTTTAAAAGAGACGTGTATATTTTCACATTCTCTTTCAAACCGTCCATGTTTTATCGTGAATTTTACATTACTACATCCATAAAACATTCGCAGACCGATAAGATAAAATTCGACGATAATAAATCGTGATGACGTTGTTACGCGCATTGTCATATCTACAAGAACGATTATAATAAAACAGGTCGATTATCGCGAGATACGAATGCTTGATCGCGAACGTTTTATCTTGCGAATGCATTTGACGAGAAGCATCTCTCTTTAACGAGTCACGTGTCCGAAAAGTCACGTCGAAGTTTTTTGCGATATCGCGTGAGGTTTCAAACGATATTTATTATAAAAAAAAAAAAATAAGAAATCCCGTGAAATATTAAAATGAAAATTATTATACTCGCTGTATCGCTCGTTTCTCTTCGACGAGATAATCGGTTAACCTCCCTATATATATATAGAGTCTTGCGCTTAAACAGCACGCGATTAATTGTCATGCGATTCGTGTAACGCTATCGGATTCCGCAGGTGCATACACACGTGTATATCTATCTGCGATAACACTTTGTGTGTAACAGGATTAGATTGTTCGAATTGTTTGTACGTACGTAGGTATGTACGTGCAATTGACGTGCGTCGCTCGCTCTTCTCTTGTCTTCAAATAATTAGCACAGGTCGCGCGATCGAAGGATCGCGTCGTCGTCGTCGTCGTCATCATCATCGTCACGAAGAGACAATCCTTCGTTTCTATGTTCATCTGCCTTTGATTTGGGGAAACTCTCACACATTCACCCTGAAACGCTCTTTAGGAGATTAACGAACGGAAGAGATTAGATCGTGAAATGCAGCGTAAGATCTCTGCTCGCGGTAATGAGATTCGTTTGAGCGTAAAATACGATTTTGTCAGTGCTTCTTTATTGAAAATTGAACATTTACGCGCTTACGCAATCCCGAGAGAGTGACGTAATATGCTCGAGTATTCGTTTATACGATCCGCGGGTATACGATTATTTCCTGTACGATATACTTTAACGATACAACTTTGCGAATTCGCTTATCGTCGAACCGTGCGAATCCGAGTTCAATCGGAGATTATTATCTCTGGATTGGTTTATATATTAACGTGTCGACGAAACACTTCGATATCACGCTTGTTATGACAATCACAAACTTGATTACGCGCGCATTATCACAATACAGAGATTAAAGTAATGTAAATTGTTTAAGTATACTGTCTTCAGCGTTGTTTTTTTTTTTTTCAGGTCGCGAAAATTCCGTGATTTTATTTGTTCGAATTTTTCCTGATAAAAATTATATTTCCACTGTGTTTGCAATAATTAAAGATTGAAGAAAACTGAGAACTTCTGGAATATCAAAATATCGTACGCAGTCTTGAATTAAATATTTCCATGAAGCAGATTCTTTCCATCTCTAATGGAATTTTTGTATTTAAAATTTGCAATAAAAATGGAGAGAAATAATTTTGCAGATATATATTTAAAACACAGCAATTCTTGAATAAAATACTTTTATGCAGATTCTCTTTCTCTTTCTCTCTCCCTAACGGGAATTTTATATTTAAAATTTGCAATAAAAATGAAGAGAAATAATTTCGCAGATATATTTAAAACACAGCATCATAACAGCATCGAGTGCGTCAATTTGTACGCGATATGCGATACGTGTAATTACATTGATTAAAAATAATATTGATTCGCGTAAGTGAGTTAATTATTAAATTAGAGTGCAATTATTAAATTACATTGCAATAATTACGTTCCGTTCACGACACATGTGCGAGCCTAAGTGTAGTGTGGGCGTGCATGAGCGATGATGTAAGAGAGAACGGAAGCAATCGTGAGATAGCGAGCCTGGCAAGCAGACTGCCAGCAGGCAAAACTCTCGAAAGGAAGGCTTGTGCGTTCCTTATCGCTAACGTTGCATGCCAAGCACCAAATTATGTAATGTCACCGCAAGTAAACAGTGATTATTGCCACATGTTGCTGGACAATCGAAAAATTTTGTATAAAAAAAAAAACTCGCATTTGTATGAAGAACTCCGATTTTTTTTTTTATTAAAAAAAAGAAATAATAAAAAACACTTTTATTTATTTTTCTTTTTCAACAAGATTTATATGTGTGATAATGGCAATCATTGCGTTAAATTATTCTTGCAAACAGATTTAACGCGATCTAATTGCGCGATTTATAAAAATGCAAATGTATGCACTCACCTGAGTTATTTTTTTTTTTTTATTTTTTTATTGCTCGCGTCGTTTCATCGATTATCGCATTTTCCACTCTAGTAAAACTGTATCGATCTACTGTCAGGATCGCCACACTTCATCGCATACGATGATTACGCGCGCAAAACGCGAAACGTTACGAATTCTCGGTATAATTACCCGCGATCTCTTCGTTTTATTTTCACTTATTTGCATTAGCACATCAATTGGAGAACGTATTTTGAGAAATCTTCCGCGAAGGATAAATGAGACGCGCGTTGCACATGTAATTTATCTCTCTCATGTGGGAGAGCAAAGAGAAATCGAAATAATAAATAATTAAATAGAATATATAATTAAATAAAATTAAAAGATTATATAAAAGTGTTTTGTTTTTTTTTATTTGATCGTACACGGTAGATTTATTATGTTAGCGCCGTAAAATAATTACGTCAAAAAGTTAATTTCAAAACGCGCATAGATGCGCGCGCGTAAAAAA
>QVNV01025156.1:0-14389 GCA_014825455.1 Pseudomyrmex pallidus | reverse complement strand
GCTACGTTATAAATAGATCATAAACTATGTATACCGCAAATTTAAAGAAAATCCTAAGAAAATCAATAATTCGGAGAACGTCCTTAATATACGTTTCTGCGTCACTAGCTTGTGTTTCTTCAGGCGACAAAATAAAAAAAAATTAAAATATAAGCAGAACGTCACGAACTTAATCATACAAGGTTGCAGAAAGATACATAACAATTGAAAATAGATAAAATATTTAAAAAAAAATCAAAAGATACGCAAAAGACTTATGTGCGTCGTAGTATTTTCAAATCATAGATATTCAATAGTTTATTCAATCTCATATAAGGAAAACCTGTTGATCTTTTGAAATTTGCGATAAAAAGTAAACCTAGAGCTATTGCGCCTTAGCTGCGCTAAAGCAAAAATCTAGATAAAAACGGTTTCAATATCCAAGTGCGACTGGAATTTTCTTTCGATGAGTCGTGCGATTATTATTATATATATATATATATTGCACGTGTTAACCTACATGTATATTAATAACTGCGGAACGTCCATCGATTACAGCGATATGGGGGGCGGCTCGAGAGAGCGACGGGAGAAGTCGATTATGCTATATCGGGTTTTTGTAGCTGGCGTAACTTTCCTTTCCTGATGTCGTTACGTGGACAATTCCGCGGAGAGACGGGAAAATAGAAAAATACCGGCGGCAGATCTCTAACGTATGTATGTGTGCGCGCGCGTAAGGATTACGGCAATCAATAAGACGCATAACTTTCTTTCTACGAGAGGATCGCGTTGTGTTTGATTGCGATCGTGTATACATATATATAGGGGTAATGCACAGTTTATTCCAGTCGACGGAATCGCGTCTGCGATCGCGAGACTTTCTTCGCCACTTTCGATGCCGAAGAGATATACGACCATTTATTAGTGTCTCGATTCATCAAAGTTTTCACAGCCCCTGGCTCACACATACGAGCACAAACCCGACGTTGTCGTATTCAATATCTAACAACGTTATAATAGAGGTCGCGCGCGGACCGATGAGCACAACGCCCTAAATTGCAGATCGATTTTGCCGCGTGGAAATTTAGAAAGCGTCGCGAGTTATCGAAGAAAAGCGCGGGCGTTGCGAGATTTTTCGCGGCGCGAGGAATTCGAAATCCGCGATTCCGCACATTCGATTGATTCGAGATATTCGTTTTTCACGCGAACGCATTTGCGACGATGACGTGAATTATATGATGCATATATGTATAATGATGCAAATATAGAAAAGTATAATCAATATAAATTAATTTACGATGTTAGCTGAATGTATCATGACAATATTATTATTCATTGCGCGGTTATTTCTTGCTTAAGACACGCATCCGATATAATTGCAGATACGTGCCAAGAGAAAATTGTAGAATGAGAAAACGAGGAGAACGTTGAAAAAATAAATTTATAATTGGACTGGATAATTAACTCTGGTTCGCGTATTATGAAATAATACGTTGAGAAATCGCTGCACTTGTTTGGACGATGATTGCAGATACAGCGAGGTTTGCTGATACAAAATCTTTTTTCTTTACGTAAATCATTTTCAAACGAATGCAATACAATAATAAACAAAGTGATAGGTATTTAATAAACTGGTTGCAGTTCTATATTGGCGTTTCAATACATCTTTTTTTTTTCTACTAATATTATTTTCAAAAACGCAGTATTTCAATTTAATCTGAGTTTTCTAAACGTTTGACGTATTAATTTTTTGTTTGTAATATTGAAATTATATACAAAAGTTCTTTGCATTTTTTTCTGCAGTAGTTTTTATAAACAATTTTCTTTTTTACGTTTTTAAAACTGCCAAATAAGCTCTTTAGCAAGAGATATTGCAATATATATTGGAATATTATCATTGTTTTTTCAAGAACACGCTGTCACACACACACGCACACACAGTGTATAACATTTGTAATTAATTGCTTGCTGCAAAAAGTCAATTAGCCATGACAATCGTTCGAAAAAAGAAAAGTTACGAGCAACAATCGTATTATCATTTCGTGTACGCGTATATACGGTATGCGTAAGGTCAATCACGTGACGTCAAACAGATTAGATTATGGCCAAGCATAATTAATTAATTTGCCATTATACCACGTATGGATTTCCTCCGAGGTAAACCGTTTTTTTCTTCTCGAAATGGACTTTGTATATGTATATTATCTGAGAAATGTGACTTAAACTCATTTCAATCTTATTTTACGTACGAGTTTTGTTTCGATCGATCGAATTGCCAGAGACCTTCTTGATCTTTGGTCCACGGAGTTCGTTTCGTTCTCACGGTTCGCTTGCTCTCAATAGTGTTTTACATTATGGGTAGATACATTTGCACATATGCACGTTGCAGACTAGATTTATTTATCAAATTATTATTAAGCAACAAATTAATTATATTATCAAAGTTTTTAAATTTAAATTTTTAATTATCAAGTTTTTTTATTAATTATATTATCGAGTTACATAACGAAATTGCTTTGCAAGAGGACGTTTTGAATAAACGACGTTCCGAGGTTGGTGACAGGATTTTATTGCGTCTTTGACAAATTTTACGATTCGATCATTTATTTGTTCGGATGCGTAATAAAGAAATAAAGTCGCACCTTAATTAATTTTCTCAATTTGATTAATAATTTCGAAAGAACGGTGACGCTTGTATTGTGTTCTCTTGAAGTCTTTAATCGACATGCATAATGTATGTACTATGTAATACATAAAACATAACTTTTTTGTATCGCGTTTTACAGTCAAATCACGTATTTTCGACGAAACAAAAAAAAACGAGCACAAAGACTGTCGCTTGTCTAGTACCAGATTAAACAATTTGATCAAACAATTTGTTTTGTATTTTACAAATTTCTCTCATCTTTTTAATGCAGTTTCGCGGCGTTATACTATACGCGATTATTGTTTTCCAGAATAAATTATTTGAAAAAACTCCCGGCGTCTGAGAACGCAATCTTGCAATTCGACGACATCGAGTCGCGCGTTGCGAGACATTTGCTCGGTCTCGTGCGACTCGAATCCGTCATGCGAAGACATCCTTTCTCCTATAAGAACGAAGCTATTACACGGAGACGAGGTCGCTTATTGCGCATGCAGGCTATGTGCGTGTGTGATTGTCGGGGCTTTGCTATGGAGACATCGAAATTGTCATGGTCTTCGATTGAGAACGAGTCTCAATGTCTGTACCGAAAGAAAAGGTGCTCGTCGAAAAGTTTTGGCTCCGCAAATGTGTTTTTTTTTTCGCGGAATGTTGTTCGAGAAAAAAAAAGAATTTCAAAAACTGACATGCGAATATGTTTGTGCACACATACCCATGTATACACACACACTCCGTATGTGCACACGCTCGTAAAAGTTATTAAAACGTTCCATTGATTCTGTTCCATTGTCATTCCATTGTCATTAGATGATATTTCCGAAGTAAACTCCGAGTATTGTGCGCCGCACAAGTCCGGTCTGTCGTTCGCCGATCGATAATTACAACTTTGCGTTGCAATATCCGATGTCTCGAAGCAAGAATCGCATGCAATTTGATCGGTTAATGATATGCGTTTTCTTTTTGTTCGCTTGCGTTATTCTCTTTTTTTTCCTTCGCGCAATCAACTACATCGGTATTTTTTGACGTTTCAAAACTCGCGCGAAGCAATTTTGCGACACACAGTTTTGTGCTGACATTAAAAAAAAAAGACATTTGTGTCGAAATTAGATGCGAAGAATACATATACATCGCGAGATTTACGTTTTTTTCTCTCTCGGATTCCGCGCTCTTTTATTCTCCGTCTCTTTCCTTTTCTCAAGTTGCAATTTCTATCGATCGTACCTGCCGAACATCACAAATTCCGCTACGAAGGCCACATAAGTATCGACACCTTATTCTACGTGACTAAAAACGTTATAACTTTACCGCACAATCGATCGCGCACGGCGCGCAAAATGACAATGTCGCAATAGATCCCATGAAAGGAGCCGGACATCAAGTCTTGCGTCTCCATTGTTTTCCGTGCGTAAATGGCCGACTACAAAAAAAAATGACTTGATTGCATGAATTCAGTGAACTTGCACCCTAAAAAACAACCCAGGGAAAAATTAAACCAGTAATTAGTCAGTTTTTCTGACTCTAAATATTTCATTTGCGCATCTGTTGAGATACTAAAAAATAAAGACACAAAACTACTTGCCTGAAAAAAAAAAAGATAATATATATAATTTTTTTTTACAACTAATGAGAATTGCGCGTTTAGTTCGACTCTTTGGCGAGCTTCTCGGTTGGTCACTCGTGGCCAGCACGCGTCGTATTGGATACATCGCGCGTCTAACTGTACATCGCGCACTGCTATTCATCCCATGGTTGGACGGCGCTCCACGGGAATGGAGGTCAAGTACTCGAAAATGTGGTCGTGGTCGTAACGCCTCTAAGTAAGAGAAATTTCTTCGCTCGAGTTTTACGCGACGGCGAGCAAACGACCGCGCGATGAATTGCACACGTTGTTAAAGAAAGAACAACGCGCGCGCGCGTTGATAATAAGCAAATTTTCTCCGGTATTTCTTCGATATCAAATATATCTTCCTCGTAATGTTACAATCCGCGAGATGAATAAAAGATGAGAAAACTGTACGCGCGCCGCGCTCTGTAACGAAATGTGAACGGTGTGTTATTAAAATTAAACGATTTTAAAAATCCGCATAATCAAACGCGCGTCACAGATATTCCTTGGAATTGCGATGACTAAAATTATTCGAGAATTCAATAATCAATATTCGAACCATACACGCCTCGACATGAATATTCATTAAAAAAGGATTTAAAAAAAAAACGATGTTTTAAAACGGACTTGATTAGAATGATGTCATCTTTATATTTGCGTGAAACGATCGACACGCACACTGTGTGTGTATTAATTATTATACATATATACACACAAGTCCAGTCATCATTGTATAGCTTTTTTATATATAAAAAAATCACTGCGCAAAACTTGCCTTGCGAGACCGTGAAATAAATACGCGCGCGCGTGAAAAGCCGGAAAAGAAAAGTCGGAATCACATACACACATGCGAGAAAGAGAGAGAGGGTGGGGAGAATTTCTTCCGTGAGGTGCGGGCGCTTTTCTGTTAGAAAGCGAGCCCGCAACTGCGCATCGATGCATCACCGATGAGTCCCTCCTTTCAACTCTATCTTTCTTCCACTCGTTCGTCGCGCGCGAACCCGATAATTTCGTAATTTCAAGAAGAGGAAACGGCGAGAAACGTAAACGACAAATCACATGGCAATTGCGAACAAACATGCAAATTTAATGTTGATTTTATTTCATTTTTGACGTTTTAATTTATTTCTCGTTACAATCGCTACTTTGACTCGAAATTTTGTGCAACAGTCCTTCGCTTGGTCCTTCGCGATGTACAAAATTCATAATTTGCGAAGGTAGATCAATCGAGATTGCAAATAAGATCGAGGCCTTCGTCTTAAAAACCCCGTTTTATCATACAGATGACCCAGATCTATGAGCGTTTTCTACCAGTTCGAAACACGATTGAGGTCGCGCAAGATCTTCAAAGATTGTCGTTGTTTTGACGTAAGTGTTAATTGGGGAAAAATCGACGAAAATATGGCGAAAACAATCCAGAGAAAATCTTAAAACATGCAGAAGTGTAAAATTCACGCAAAGATGCTTAGATAAAAAAAAATTCAAATGTTTTTTTTTTTTAATTCACAGAGAAGTAAAGGAGAAGTGCTTCTATGCAAGCATACAGATTTTCAAACTGTGTGTGAATTTAATTTTAAATTTAATACGTATCAATTTCACGCTCTAAAAAAAAATACTCCGCACTCACATCTCGGCTCTTACTGGCTTTGTTATTTCTCTCACATAGTTGAATATAAAAAAATTACATACGGTCTGTACAATTTAAAAAAAAAAAAAAAGAAACATAATAATGACGTTTCGCCGGTTTTGAAGGAAGTGATGACAAGAGACACGTTTCTCTTATAAATTTTATTGGTTTTTTTTTTTTTTTTTTTTATACTTAACATGTACCCAGAAAATTGCAACATAAATATTCTCTAGCCCGCGCAATGCGAGGGGAGAGGCTGCTTTTCGCAGAGCGCTGCCGCCAGCCTGTTTTCTTGGAAGCGGAATACTTTATCCAAAATTACGGTACAATTTTACGATCCTCAGCTTCGGCTCCTTAAGTCACGATTTAGCGTTATCTCCTTCCGATTAACCAGTTTCAGGCGGGAGGCCTGTAACGCAAGTTAAACGTAGTAAAATTGCGCTATGCGCGCGCACGCGGCATAAATAATAACGCGCAATGCAACGCGGCCGGCACCGAGTGCCGAGGAAACGAGAAATGCCGAAGGATAAATATTTACGAGGAAAGGCGCAAAGTGCGCCTTGTATCTGCGAGTTGCACACGGCGATTGTTTCGCCGTTCTCAGGTCCTGCGAAGGACTTGGCAAAACGCGACCGGTATATATAAAATTCATTCCTTATACAGCGGTCGGATACGGACTTGGAATCCAAAAAGGAAAAATCTCCTCAAGGAGATGTGCGTCGCCCGAGGATTTTCAAAGCCGGTCGACCTTGTTCCTTCGGGTGTTGCGCTCGGTTTTATATTAATCGAATCAATTGCGGGTCAACGGCCTCGATCGAAGGTCGTGATGTAATCGGTCATCCTCGAGATGGCCGTGGCGGATTACTCTCTGACCAATAATATCGTACACGGGTAATTTGTGTACTTATATATTTGACGGAAAAAGTAACAAGGATTGAGAAAAAAAATTGACCAAAGTTGAATAAAAAAGAACCGACAGAAGAATCGTACACGTATCTTTGCGAAATTCTCTTTTTTTTCTTTTTTTATTAAATACGTTTCATCCGCGAAAAGATCGCGCGAGAGAGAATTCATTTTTCTCATGACATTACGCGTCTCTTGTTGCAGTCGTCATTCGAATTCCTTTCTTGTGTTCCGGCTTGTATTCCCTCCGTTCAGCTCGTTTCAATTCTTACAACTGAGAATTCAATTAGCATTCAAAAGCTCCGCGATCGTAAGATAATTATTGACTGTGCATACATGCGGTGTGATTCATTCACGCTTTTTGATCTCGTCTGCTTCAGGGGCGGCCGTGGCAATAGGAGTTCTGCTGATAATTCTGGCCGCCGTTCTCGCGGTCGTGTTCCCGAAGATCATCGATCTTATACTGGACAACGAGCTCGCGTTACGCGAAGGCGGCCGCACGTACAATTTCTGGAAGGAGCCGCCGGTGGTGCCGCGCATGCAGATCTACATCTACAACGTGACGAACGCCGACGAGTTTCTGAACAACAATGAGAAACCGGTGCTGCAGGAACTCGGCCCGTACGTTTATCTGCAACATTGGCAGAAGGAAGACATCAAATTCAATGAGAACGGCACCGTCACGTACAAAGTCAAGAAGACGTTTGTCTTCAACGAGGTGAGTTCTCTCTCCGACGCTCGAATCAGTTTACTTGGATATTAAAGATAAATGTCTCCAGTGATTGAATATCAATGAGTCGGATATTTATATTTAACAAAATAATCATTAGACGTGCGAATATTAAACGTTTAAAAACAATTTTCAATGTGTTTTTCTCAACACAATGGTATCAACACAAATTTTTGAATATCAGTTTCTAACTTTACACATGCAAACACTTGATTAAAATATTTTCTTTTGATTCTACACAGAGCCTGTCGACTGGTTCCGAGGACGATCTGGTGGTCGTGCCGAACGTTCCCATGCTGTCGGCTACCAGCCAGTCAAAGCACGCCGCGCGATTTTTGCGGCTGGCGATGGCGTCCATAATGGACATCCTGAAGATCAAGCCGTTCGTCGAGGTCTCGGTCGGCCAGTTGCTCTGGGGCTACGAGGACCCGCTGCTGAAGCTCGCCAAGGACGTCGTGCCCAAGGAACACAAATTGCCGTACGAGCAGTTTGGTCTGCTCTACGGCAAAAACTCCACTATGCCGGATCTGTACACGATATTCACAGGTGCCAATGACATCACCAAATTCGGCGTGATGAACAGGTGGAACGGCAAGGAGGGTCTTGGCCACTGGACGACGCCCGAGTGCGACTCCATCATGGGCACGGACGGCAGCATCTTCCCTCCCCATATCACCAAGCACACCGTGCTTAAAGTCTTTGACAAGGATCTCTGCAGGACGTTGCCGCTCGTCTTTCAGGTTTCTATATTTTTATACGTTGTTTTTTTTTTAATTAATCGATTTTACATAAAGCGGTTAACCTTTTCTGAAGATCTCAACTCACGATCTCTTATGTGATTATCTTTCCTTGTGTGTGCGTGTGTGTGCGTACATTTAAATAACTGCATTTAAATATCCGCTGAAACATCTGTTTCTTTCATTTCTTTTTTTTTTTTTTTTAATTTTGAAATGCCTTCTGGATTATTTTAGCGCGAAGTAATAGCCGCAGGAGGAATTCCCGGCTATAGATTTTCGCCTCCGACGGACGTGTTCACCTCGGTGGAGAATAAAGCTTCGCAGCAGTGCTACTGTCCGGCTGGACCGCCGTGCGCACCCGAGGGCACGTTTAACGTTTCTCTGTGTCAGTTCGACTCGCCGGTTCTTCTCACCTTCCCGCACTTTTACCTCGGTGAGTGAGTCGCCGCGTAATGTTTTTACGACGGCGAAAAAGAAAATTGCATGCAAAAAATCGTCTTGTCGTAAAAAGTACCGGGAAGTTATATTTACGAGCAAACTTAATTCTATAGATTTATAGATAATTTGGGCTTCACTATTCCATGTCGAGGGGAACGTGTACGGGAGCGCGGTTGAGCAACAACTCGGCGCAAATGCAGTATCTCGTTTGCGTTGTTGTTGTTGTTGTTATTATTATTATTATTATTATTATTATTATTATTATTATTATTATTATTATTGTCGTCAGGCTCGGACGAATTCTCGGACTCTCCTAATTATTACGCGATACATATCGCCACAATGTTGGACGTGACACGTCGTGAATCAGAAACGCTCAATCTAGCTGACGCGTGTGTCGCCAACAGCCGATCGTTAGCCGCAATTTTGTCGCGATCGATCTCTCGCACGAATCTATTTTAACGCGTTCTATATATTAACTTATTACGTAAATATGTAATTTCTATGAAAATAATTTCTGCTTTGGTTGTTAACGCGATAAGTTCGTTTGCGTCATGTGCGATATATACGAGCGGATATATTTTTTTTTTTTGTTTTTTCTGCTGCGCGACAATTACATTTCGCTCGCAACCGCCGCACACATTACAATTTCCTGAATAGCAGTGAACCTTAATCGCGTCTAGTCTCGTCGTTTTTTCTTGCCTTACTACGCGGTAAATCCATGATCGATCGGCCGGTTTATAAACATCGTTCGAAACGCGCGTCAGTTTCGTAAGCGAGATCTATCTGTCGCGCTTCCGGTGCTTAATGAAACTGAAGAGAAGAAGCAAATTCACAAGCGGAAGAGTTTACTCTATTTTTTTCTTTTCTTTTCTTTCTTTTTTTGGTGTTTACTTTGTTGTCTTCTCGCCAGAAAACGATCTCTTTATTTTTCTTTCACATGTTCGCCGGGATACAATGCGCCGCGATTCTCCCACGAAATATCATTCGGACTTTCTCCCGTGTGTGTTTTATATTGCGCCAATTTTACTTTCAGCGCATTTAAATTCTTATATACAAGGTCTCGAGAGTTGTATTTCATCACCGTCTTCGTTGTGCGAACCTGTTTTTACTTCATAAAATTCGACATTCGTATCAGATTGTGATATGCTTTTAAACTTGTGAGAATTTAGAATATTTGCATTAAGTAACTACCGAGGTTGAATGTATATCTAGTTTATCACATCCGTCACTGTCTGACGGATATTTTAAAATGACAGTGCTTTTATGTTTAGTTTATTTAAAATAAAATTTGTAATTGTGAACAACATTTAACTCAATAAATCATTCAAATTCGTCGATTAAAGAGAAATCTGAAAACTCTCACTTTTTGACAGGCTTGGTAGTTCTAGAGACGAGTATTTTGCAAGCAGCTTCTTATAAACAAATTTGAATCTATCTGTGATAAAAATGTGGAAAATATTTTATAAGTATATATACAATATTAAAAAATAAAAATTATTTAACAACAATAATTCTTCTTATTCGCGTAATGTAAATCTTACAGATGCAAGAACAATGCAAACATTTCCGAGAGCAAAAAAAAAAGTAAATTAACAAATTCTAGTTTAACGCGTCGTTACTCTTCGCTTTGCGGTAAAGTTTTGTATTTCGAAAGACATTAAAAAGACTTTAAGTGCAACTCTTAAATCGCTCTTGAGAGATTAGGCGCCACTTATAAACTGCTGTGTGTTTTTATGTTACGTACAATCGCGCAAAGTCACTCTTTTGACTTTGCAAAAGTACGGCATTATGCAAAAGCACAAGACGCGGCGTCTACAAGTGAACTGATTTTTGCAGATTATTATCGAACAAGGAAACAAAAATGCGAATAAAATCATGATTTCGACAAATGCCAACATGTTAAAATGAATAGAATATTTTAATATCGATAAAAACTTCGAGAGTTTCTTTATTTTCTAATTAATATGTGTGCGAAATCGAGAGAAAACAAATTAAGATAAACCTTTTCGTATATTGAAACTTAAAAAAAAACTTTTAAAATTTATTTCCTCTATTTAATTTTTTTTTTTTTAGCCGATCCGGCTTTACGAGAGGCCGTGGTGGGCATATCGCCGCCGGAGGCCGAAAAACACGAGCTCTACATCGACGTGCAACCGATAATGGGCACGGCGATGAAGGCGCGAGCGAGAGTACAGATAAATCTCGCGGTCAGCCAGGTGCGAGATATCAAGCAGGTCGCATCGTTTCCCGACATTGTTTTCCCCATTATGTGGTTCGAGGATGTAAGTACATATATATATATATAGCTCTTATTACAGTAAGTACACGTAATTATCCCATTCACTCTAAAATTGCTTCTGCTTCTCGAGAAGACATTCATTGACGTATCAAAGTACGTAAAGTTAATTATATAATATGTATGTAATTATTTTTTTTTTTTTTTTTTTTTTTTAGTTAGAGTAATATCTATTAGCTAAAACGTGCGTTATAAAATGTGGATATTATTTAATGTTGACATTAATAACAGACGTGATTTTTTTACGCGTATGCATCTTTTACATAAGAGCGAACATTTTTCCCATCAGTTTGATTGTTTAATTTATGATTATTAATCCCGAGTGATTCACGATGGAATGCAAAGTGCAGTGTTACATGATGATTCCTGCAGGTACAATTGACCTTTCGCGAAACTCCTCATCCCTGTCAGAATACAGTCATGTGAATCATCGGAGCGCGTTTTGCTTTTGCTAAATTTATTTGCGCGATAACTCGACATTGAATGTTGATTAAAGCGACGGCGCGATGATTATCTTCGCTAAATCATACAAAGATACATGCGGATTAACGCAAAAAGTAGAAACTATTACTTTTTTCATAGGGTGATAATAATAACGTTGTTATAAACAAAAAACAATTTTATCGGACACAAAAAGATTCACTGGTATAGCAATCTGCGTCATCAAAAGCTGACCAATGTAGTAAAAAAAAAGTTGTATAATTATGCAATTATTACGCTGAGGTGTATACAAGCGAGAAATGTTCGCGGCAAACATCGTCTCCGATATCGCGAGGAATCCAAAACGCGAAAGTCTTTCGCAAATACTCTCTTGTTTTACAACTGAAAAATGACCAAACAATTTGAGCGAATTCGTGAATTGCGTGATATCAACATTAGAGTTTGTTTCTCTCGATCGAGCGAGCGCGAAATCGCAAATTAGGTTTCTTCAAGGACTTGCGAGGTTTCGTACAATCCCAGTTTGTCCTTCTTGTAGTCTACGTCACACACTGTACGACGGAATGTCGCGTCGCGTCGCGCTTACAAATTGTCGTCATCGTCGTCTACGAGTCGGTCGGCGCGCACCGGTAAAATTTTATTTTATTTTTATTTTTTTTTTTTTCGTCTCCGCTCGATGACAATGGCGAATACGTGCCTTGGTGGCCCGTCGTTAGCTGCAAATGGTGACTCCGCAACTATACGTGCGTTTGAATACCGCGCACGTAGAAGAGCCGTATAGCCGCGCGCATTTGAAGCTCATGATTCATATTGATGGAACTTGTCCCGAGAGTCGCGAGCTACGCTAATAAAGAGTTCGACGGCGTCTCCACGCGCGAGCACGATGCAACGTTTCATCTTCGACGACCGACGAGGAGACGGAAGAATCGCTATGAATGTTTGTTCTCCGATCTCGAGAAGCGAGACTTATCTCGCGAGAAAATTAGTTTTGAACATTTTGAACGGCGATTGTCCGAGCAAACAATACGATGCTCTTTTCGGGATCAAAATAAGTCCGTTTTGACGCTTTGTGTTAAATGTTAAACGCCTGAAACTGTTTTTTTTTTCTCTGCTTCTTTTCCTCGTTCTCATTATCTGCGTTTAATGAGCAGGAAGACGATTTGTAAGACGATTTTTAAAAAACATCTCAGCGAGATAAAGCCGAAAGCATCTTCAAAGAGAATTGCACATGTTACAATTTTTGAGTAATATAAAATACAGTAAATTTGGAAAAAGAATCTCTCTCATACCCCAATAAAAAATTAAAATAATTATAAGATATTTATTTATTAAATTGTTTCTTGTATTAATAATTTCTTTCTTTTTTTCTCACGCAGTGTGTCGACGAGCTTCCGCCGGAGATGCGTTCTCTGCTCAAGCTCGGAGTGGATCTTCCACCGGTGGCTCACGCCGCGGTTTCCGGCATTCTCGCCGCGATCGGCGCGATCGTTCTGCTCGGCGCCCTGGTGTGTCTGGCGCGCGCCGCCAAACGCCAGGAAAAATTGCACCTGAGCAACCCGTTGCCGTCGAACGCGACGAGCACCAAGACCGGTCAGCTGAATCCGGCCTTCAGCAAGTAGACGTGGTGCTTCGAGGTAGTCGCGAGTGCGAGGAATCGGACGAGTGCGCCGGTTTGCGAGTGCGCTGGAATTTTATCCGCGGCGGGATCGCGCGCGAATTTGCGCGCGCGTCGTCGCGTTGGACTTGTACGATAATCCTTACTTATATCATAGGCGACGGGCATGTGCTTTATCTTTTCAGATTTAAGATAAATCCTATACGATCGAATTCTCTCTTTCTTTCTCTCTCGAGTCTCGCGAGAAAAAGCGAGAGAAAGAGACGGAGAGAGGGACATAGCGACGCGACTCCTCGCGCAACGCGAATCTTTATTGGCGCCGCCGATAATGTTAGAATTTATTTATGTTGTTACACGTGTTTTTTTTTTTTCCTTTCTTTCTGCTTCTCGGGACGATATTTTGACGAACGGATAGAGGCGCGTGAGTACAAATAAAAATCGCGAGTTTAACGACCGGCCACGAATTGTTTGTGGAACAAGTGTTCTTTCAAGTATTACACGTTACTTAATCGCGAGTTCAGCACAAATAACGCGGTTTTAACAGTTTGAAGCACAATTTTTAATTATTCAAAACCACCGGCATCTCGCGTATAGAGAAATCCGTGAATTTATGTCTTCGGAAACGTGTCGTTGATCTTTTCTAATGTTTGATCACTTCGCAGTGGGTCATCATCGAAACGCACAAATATAGATAACATTTAAATTTGGTCGTGAAAAATAATCGCTTTTGCGATAGGTTTGAACGATGTTATGAACACGCACGTATAAATCGCTTTTGCGATTAGTTTTTGCGACTAAATTTGAATGTTATCTCTATATTTATGCGTTTGAAGTTTAATTTTGATAAAAATGTCTATTTATTCGTGCGTGTTTATAACATCGTTCATATCTATTTGAATGCTCTGTTTGCCTCGATTCTTGCAAAAATAAAACAACTGACGTAATGTCGCAATATTGATATAATTTTTCCGTTTGTTTTATTAAGGTAACATTAATAACGAACCACACATTATATATTATATATGTATTTACACATACGTGCACTTGTTCCACGACGATCGAATTGTTTGCAGAATTTTTACATCGCCGTTTTTTATCGCACTTGGATGTAATGCGGCCGATTATTGTCGATGCTAAACATTGACACATAAGAATTCGTAAGATTAATATTCCGTCCATGATGTTGTATTCCGGGGTCGAGCATTGTTCGCAAATTGCGCGGTTATTTCGTGGGAGTTTGTGCAACCAGAGATATATCGCACGTGTATCGCAGCAATAATAGTGAAAAAAACAACAGAATTGTTTTCTGTATGTATATATAAAGAACTTGGCCGTTATCGCGAACCGATTTGTAATTACCAGAGTAATGTACT
>QVNV01025137.1:0-11740 GCA_014825455.1 Pseudomyrmex pallidus | reverse complement strand
GCTAAAGTTCATGTAACATTGAGAGTATATTCTGTCGAATGGATCATCTATGATCTATTGGACATATCAAATATTACATTTTGGTTAATTAAATTTTAACACTTTGCTGGAATCGGCAATTAGAAACAAAAAGAAGATCGATATATCGATATGCGATATATATCGATGTGCGATATATGTATCGATATGCGATATTATGATGTTTGCATAGACAAATCTTACTCCTGCTCAAAACGCTCCTTCATCTCTCTATCGTTTTGCGTTACTCATATTGCAGTTTAACGAGGGAAATATATCAATTTTATCGTAATAAGCAATTATTTATCAGATTTCCAATGAAATTCTCTCGAAGGATCAATTCTCGCGTCTCGTTAAAGGAACTCGACCGCTTTGGTGCACAGATTGAGATATTGCCTCTTCGCGCCAATACATTTCCGCGTGGGACAGAAATCCGAGCGCGCGAGTAATTTGCTTCAACTTGTACCTTAAATACGTAGTCAGAATCGAATGAGATCGTGCGGTCGCACGGCAACGACCGAGTCCCATTTCGTCGTCGTCGTCGTCGCCCGTCGTTGTTAGGAAACTCCACGACGGATTCGGGAATACCGTTTAAATCGCAAAAGTATTGCCGCCGAAGGTCATCACCGACAAGCCGACTTAGGGTCAAAATCGGATTGGGGATTCGAGCACCCGGCCGCAACGCACGTTACGTTGAAATTAATCGGCGGTGATTAAAATCCTGTCGAACCTGTCGACAAAAACCGCTTAACCGTCCGTGCGCGGATGTATTTTATTTTTCACGGAGTCTCTTCGCGCTTTCTGTTAACTCATTCGTCATTCATACACACACACATATATATATATATTTTATCGGAGACGTTTCTCTTTTCACTTATTATATATTTCATCTTAATCTTATTTGCGAGACACAATTTTCTTTTTTACTTACAGACTACCTCTGTTAGTAAAGTGACTTACAAGCAAACTTCGTCGACTCGAAATTTGCAAAGTTAAATACCCTCACCTCAATCCTTTCGCTGCGAACATGCAAAATGCTTAACTACTTACCTGAAGAACTTCTTAAGTGTGTACAAAGTTCCACTGAGGCGGAAAATTTCAGAATTGAAAGCTTTCGTCGTTAAACCGGTACACACTAACCGATTTATCGTCCGCTCCCAAGTTTGTTCTCTCGCGAGAGAACAAACGCGTCTTTCGTCTCGCGCGATAAATGGTTCTTTTTGCATCTTTCTTTGCCGCGAAGAAATTTTATATATTTTTTTTTAATTAATTAAGAGAAATTCTCTACGAAATATTACACGCGTTTTATTATACGCGATACACAAATCGCCGAAAATCTCGAACGGTTCTGTTTTGAAATAATTTTTTTTATTTTCTCTCCACTGTTTTATTTAATTATTATTTCACCGGTTTGAGTTGCATATATTTCTCTCCCATGCGAGAGAGTTAAAAACAATATCTTTCTATAATTTCATTTCTTTATATTTCTGTGATTTCGCAACACAACGCAATTACAACGACGCCGAGCGTCTATTAATCTTCGACTCACGCGTTTTCTAGCACCCGGAGCTCCTCTGCTAATCCCCGAAGAGTGCAGCGCCGAGAACAACAGCGTCACTGTTGCCTGGCAGCCGCCACCTGGACACGGAATTATAGGCTGCGCCGGACAGAGAGGTCCGGCCATCGAGGGCTATCTCTTGGAACTGGACGACGGCTGCGGCGGAGAGTTCAGAGTGAGTATAAACACACACGTACATATCTCGACAGATATATATGTGTGTATAATATCTAAGAAATTGTATTCTCGTCGTTTCCTTCTTCGAGAGAGAAGAGGCGACGAGCTGTCGGACGCGCGGATCTCTCGAAGCTATTCTCGAGATCGCCCCGCGAATCTTCTTCGATGACACTTCACTCGTCGGGATCTTTTCATCGCGCTTGTTTCCTCGCCGGACGTTCGGCGTCCCCCAGTGTTTCTTTACCAGGCACTTCTCTAGCCGGGTATCGCCGTCAGCGATACCCCGTCGATTTTGTTTTCCGATAACACAGACTGGCGTTAAATAACATATTCAATATTTATTTTTCCCGCGGAATAATAATTTGACTCGGTTCCTCTCGCACGGATAAATATTGTTTCGCACGTTAAAACCTGTTTTTATTAATTGAGAGAAAATGTGTTTCGCGCAAATTGTTTCTTTTACGTTTTTCATCCGTTTGCTTTCGGAGCTGATAAATTAAATTTGGCACAAATTGCGATATCAATGTGTGTATTAATATGAAATTGTAATATTATTACGCCTTTCATCGCGCGATGTGATGCTGCATGCGAGGCTACTCGTCGATTCTCCAAAGTTAAGCCTGGGAGTCTTCTCGCGCGCTCGAGTAAAAGAAAGTTACTCCTCCAGGTCGAAAATAGTGCGAGGGGGAAAAAAAAAAAAAGACAAAGCTGTACGAACGTGGCGAGAAACTCTAAAAGATTGGCTGTACACGCTTGCAACTAAACGTGACGGTGTAACCCGAGGGAAGGAAGATGTAAGTTTCCTGTGTGTGAAAATGCAGCCGTTAAAATTCCTCCCACAATGGCTTTCTGCTCGACTACTTTGTTTATCTTCCAGGATTGCGTGTAACGTAAACCTTTAGCTGTGAGAACGTAAAGGTCGGCAAAAGTGCTAAATGGTTTCTGCTCTCTAAGAAAAATCTATATCGCACGTCGAATTGTCTTATATGGACAGATCTGTCCGGGGCGATAAGCGCTTAATAAAATCGCAGATGTGTGTGCGAATGAAATAAAGTTTTTCCCTTCAATTTGTCGAAGGGTCACGTCATCCTATTATCGTAACGTGGAAAACGCGGAGAGTGTCGGGAGTGAAAAGTCGGGAGAGGGGGAAGAGGATCAGGAAAAATGGGGCGATGGGAGATCATATAAAGCGCAGTTCGATAGAAATTTGTTCTGTGCGCGCGCCGCAAAATGAATATATCGATGCCGATAGCCCGTAAAGTTTATGTCCTCCGTATAGAGATTTTTGTTACGAGCTGCTGCGGCGTTGCTTGTATATCGGGACGCGCGAATCTGCGCGAACATCTCTCTTCGTAAAAGTCTCCGTTACGGACTCTCTCTCCGCTCTCGTTTTCCGGATTCGAGAGTGAGAAGGAGACGATTTATTCTCCGACTTTAGTCGGGACGCCGTCTTTCGGGTTTTATTGATCGTAAACGCGGGTGGCAGCCAGCGAGCACCCTGGAAACGTGGTTGTAACGATTACGGCTAATAATTCAACCCTAAGTATATAGAGCGCGCGCGCACAAGCCGCCAATAAAAGTCGGGTTAAAAAAGCGGGTTTCGCGGGACAAATTTACGGGACGGATTTGAAAAATTTCGAAATTTACCGTTTTCCGAATAAAAGGCGGAGAGTTTCTCCCTCTCGCTCGCATCGATCCGTTTTCACTCGCGCGTTCAAAACACCGATAATCTCTCCAATTAGCTGCGCAATAAGCAGATTATAAAGCGCGCGCTCGTACACAACGCGCGTATTGTAATAAAATTCATTTTGACGCGTTCCCCCGAGTTAAATCCTTTGTTTCTGTACGTATACGTGCGTATTTATCGCGAAAATAGTTTGCGAATTGAGACGTTTCGCGTGGAAATAAAAAAAAAAATCAACTTGGAAAAAAAAAAAAAAATATCGAGTCCGTTAATTGAAATCCGTAATACCGACGATTTCCGGGGCTTACACGTGAGAAATGAGCGATTCTCCCCGACGGAGGGCAATTATTAAGTGCCCGAAGCGATATCGTTCCGTTCATTAGAAGTTTTTATCAAATGGCGCCAGTTCGAACCGTCGTCGTTTGCCACATAATCCGCGATATTAATGTGGAGAGTAGGCGATCCTATACCTGCGGTTCGCGCGGGAGCAGTTTCACCGCCGGGAACTTTGTCTCCCGGCTATCGGCGAGGGAACGTAAAAAAAAGTCGAGAAAAACGAAAAAGCTTTGAATTGATAGTTTATACATATATATATGCGTATATAAAGCGCAGATTCTTTGTAAGCGCGTGAAGTATTTTATATCGCGCAGTTGTGTTATGTACGTAATCCAAGTTTAAATGTTCGTAAAAATGTCACGTGAGAGATCGCGCACAGATCTTTTTTTTTTTTTTCAACGTTTCACAAGAGTTTTCGGTCGGAATGCACAAAACGCTGTTAAATTCGCGGCAAAATTACCCGCGAATAGCACGTACGTGTATTCGCTTCTCCCTCTCTCTCTCTCTCTTTCTCTCAAAGTCGCGGGCTTGCAAATCGCCGCGCGTCTAAATTTTCATGCTTCGTTAATAATGTACCTGGCGGCGTTGCGATACGGCGCTCGTTAACGAACGGAGCGATACCGCGAATATAAATCGTCCTCATTGTCGACGCTCTCTCTCTCTCTCTCTCTTTTCGTCCTTGCCGCGGCGGTCCCTTTCTCTGGACCCCGTCGCCTATCACCGGCGTAGTTCTCTTCTCGCGGCGGCCATCGAGGGATCTCTACTCCTTTTAATATTTAAATCGAGCTCGTTCACGCGCGGCACGACCGACGCCTCGGGTTTCCCCGGGTTTCTGGTTTCCGTTTCCTCGTCGTTGTTCTCGCGTTCCGCTTGCGGAAAGCCTCGAGCTTACGGCGAATCGCTTCTCCGACAGACAACATAGGAAGGATCAAGTTTGCCGGTAAATTTGCATATTTGTCCAGAATTAATTTCACAGAGCGTATAACTCGATTTGAAGAAGATGCCAGATTTTAATTTCGTTACGTTTACATTTACTTTGTAATAAAGAAACACACACACACACGTGCATTTGTCACATTTGTATGTTGAAAAACAAAAAAAAAACAGATAACTTATATCTCTCGAAGTAAAATTGTTCGAATCGAATATTTCACCGCAAGAAATTGCTTTCGACGTGAATCTGATAACGACGTATCTCGCTTGTTTATCTGTCGGCCGGCCAATCGATATTGACTTGCCGCTTCTTTCAGGAAACTCGACATGACGGGTAAATCTTGCTTATCCGTTATTTTCGCTCATCCACTGCCGAGAGGTGGGCAACAGCAATTTTTGCTCGCTACCTTTATACCGCGAGTATTTTATTTTATTTTATTTTTTTTGCTATAAAAAATAAGAATTTTGAAATAAAAACACGTCTTCTCCCACACACACACGCGCGATATAAATGTTTTCGCGACAATATCGCTTTCTCTTCCGAATAGCAAGGAAATCTATCCAGTTTTTTCGGTGGTTGCCGCAAATTTACGTGAGTGTCCCGTTTGAAATCTGATTCGCAGGAAGTGTACTGCGGCCGCGAGACTATCTGCACGGTTGACGGGCTGCATTTCAACTCGCTCTACAACGCCAGGGTGCGGGCGTTCAACAGCGCGGGCGAGGGCGAGTACTCGGAGCTGATCGGCCTTCAGACGGCGGAGGGTGAGATTCTTCCTCTCTTTTATTCTTTTTTTTTTTTCTTTTCTCGACTAAACGCGCGCTCGCGCGAAGGCCTCGACTGGAAAATTGGCGTCGCTGTCGCGCAGAAGACGAACGATCGTGAGCGACGTCGATTTTTCCAGTCCGCTTTTTTTTCCGCGACGCGATCGCGTGATCGATGAGATGGACGGTACACACGAAATGGCCGCGCACGATAGAGTGTGTCTACCATGTGGCGTTTCCGGAATAATGCGGTCGACAATTACAAATGACCACCATGAGACATTTTTACTTTTGTGTGTCACCGCAGAAAAACGGTTTTTCCTCGGAAAGAAATTTCGTTTCTCTTTTTTTTATTACAACAGCACACAACGTGTGTTGCATGTAAATGTTTACAATATTTAATGGAAAATTTGATAATGTTTTTTTTTACAATAAAATACGCGTGAATATTTTCTCTTTTGATTTTAGCGTTGAATAATTTTTTCGTTGCACAATGTCCGCGCGAAATACGATATCGATGTTGTAACAATCAAAGAAAAGAGACATTTAATAATATCGCATTATATTCGATTCGCAACTCGATACATTTCGGGCGAAATGTGAAAAATTTATCAAGCGCTTCGACACTCCCGTCTCGCGTCAAATTCCATGTATCTCGAAGTAGACTTACATTATGCAAAAATTCATGAAAGACAAAATTTCACCGTCCACACTTCGCGGAGATTCCGCGATCGCGTTGATCTATACCCTATATATCAAATTCTTTTAAATTATTTAACCGCATAGAAAATCAGATCCCTTCTGCTGTTCCATTCCTACTTTCTAATATTAAGATTCCACAATCCCGTCACGTCGTTATTAACATCGAGTGCGGCGACGGCGACGGCAGCAGCGGTGAATTTCCAATAATCCGCACTCGATACTACGCCGCCGCACTCTCTCGCGCGCGCAACCGAACGTGTAGTTCGTTAAGCGCGGATCCCTAGTCCGCGGAATATTAATCGGAGCTACAACGGGGGCACATCCCTCGTTCCCCCTCCCCTTTTTCTCTCTGGTCTTGCAGTAGCGTGGTTTTCGTGGGCCACCGGTGCGACCGGCATACCGCAGGAGGTGTCCATATCCGAGGACGCGATGAGCGCGTCGTGCGAGGGCTACGAGCATCGCGTGGTTCTCTCGAGCGTCGGCTTTTCGCGGGGCGTGCACTACTGGGAGCTGACCATCGATCGATACCATAGTGACACCGATCCGGCCTTCGGTATCGCCCGGGCCGACGTGTCGCGCGATCAGATGCTGGGTAAGTCCAAAGTATCTCCCCCTCCCCCCCTCACCTCGCTCTCTCATCTCTTTTCCTCCTTCCTTCTCCCCGAAGTGGAAAATGTCGTGCGGTTTATCCGGCGCCGATGAAATATTCATGCGCCACCCGTTACACTCCGGAGTCTCCCTCTCTCTTTCCCTTTCTCTTGCTATCCTTTTGTCTGTATGTGTAACCTTGAACGAGAGAAGCGACGACGGCGCGGCCAAGAAGATATTCCGCTCAGAATCGGAAAATGCGCGATCGCGTGGTTGTGTGCAACCTATCGGAAGAGAGGATATAAAGGTTTTAACCCTTGGACACGCGAATCCAGGTCAACGCTTTTAGAGCCGATGAAATCCGGAGACCGCGCGCGCGCGCTCGCTCGCGCTCAGCTTAATGAACTTGATGGGGATTTATGGAACAGAGGGTCCGCAACCTCTTAGCCTCTTCCTGAAATATTCCTCGCTCGTGAACTATGTATTCTCAATGTGGTTGCCTAATAACTTATTTCTATTTCTCTCTTTCGCAATTGTTTCAAAGAGAAAAAAGCACAGCGTTCGACATTCGAACAAATTGTAACACATTTGCTGATTGAACCAAGACTTTCGCGCAAAGCGTCGTTCAACGTCCACATCTCATTCCTAATATTTTTCAACTTTCCAACAATTTTCCCTGCCGCGAGGACGGTCCCGTGCAACTTTGCAACTCTGTCCGCAGGTAAGGACGACAAAGGCTGGAGCATGTACATCGACCGACAGCGATCGTGGTTCATGCACGGCGGTCATCATGCGCAACGGACAGAGGGTGGCGTTCAACAGGGTTCGACTGTCGGCGTGCTGCTCGATCTGGACACCACGCACACGCTGCGCTTCTTCGTCAATGATCAGCCGCAGGGTGGCATCGCGTTCCGCGATCTATACGGCGTCTTTTATCCGGCGGTCAGCCTGAATCGCGGCGTCACCGTGACCCTTCACACCGCTTTAGACGTGCCGCGTCATCTGCTAGCGCTTCACGAGGAGTACGTCAGCGACATGATTCAGAGCTAGGGGTACCTTAACGTCCTCAAGAAAGGCTTGGCGCAGGAGATCGGCTCGCCCGTAGGTTCGACCGTGTACGCCGTCGACAGGTGCAGGGACTTCGAGTCGGGCCAGCTGCTGGAGAAGATCGTCGAGGAGAGCCCGACGTTGGAGGTTGACGTTAATTAGTCGGTAGATCATCCGAGAAAGCCTATAGAGCGATTGTAATTTCGAGTTTTTTTTTTATCCTTTCGCACGACGATGGCGTCTTAAATCGCGAAGGTTTTTTTTTGTTTTTGTTTCGCAAAACGTGCGACGAGACGAAAGCGGTAGTTAAGCGGTGTTTAATTATTTCTCGGAGATTCAGGGACGCAATATTCTTTCCGCGCGTTCGCGGAGTGTGTCACTTTTCAATGACACTCTTGACCGCGACAAATATCATTAATCGTACGAATAAAATAGGAATTTTTAATTCCTACCTATCTTCTCCGTGCAATTAAAAAACTTTCATTGTACCGAGGACTCGTTAATCCGGGTGTAAAATTTACCTCGCGCTATATTTATCTGGACACAAAAGAGGGGGTTCCGTGAGGGAATAACGATTCAACAGGTTTCGGAAACTTTGGCGAGAAGGTTTGCCGCCGAGGGAGGCGCAAATTGTTGACCTTTTTGAACACGGGACTCTGTAAGTAGAATTTCTGATTACTTTCGCGGCCGCGCGATCGACAATATCAAGTCAAACTCCGCGTGCTGCGAGAAACGCGGCACGCCGAGAAGCATTTCAAGAGAAAAGACTACTTTTATTCCGATGAGACTGAAAATAATTCACGCACAAGCGTTACATAAATATGTAAAAATTCTCTCCCGTCTGAAGAGACGAGAAAGAGCTTCAAGATGAAGATTCTCCCCTTCGTTGTGAAAATTAGTCCGTTCTCTATTTATACCGCGCGCTGTAAAAGCAAAGGATATTTTTTTCTACGCGCACACACTTTCTAAATGCTGTTTCTTTTCACTCTGACGAATTATCTCGAGAAAGACTTGACGCGCGCTCTTCCGAGGGTTCGGTGTTTCGATCAAACAACTCTCTCTCAACTCCTTCTGTCTACACTTAACGACGTCCGCGATCGAGAAAGAGAGACGGAGAAATTGCCGAACGCTTAACCGAAGATGAAGCGATCAGCCCTCGGAAGACGACATTATTCAAACTAGCACAAACAGCCCCGAGTATCGACAAACTTTGTTAAGGTTATCGCGTTCGGAAGTAGAAGCGATCCGAGAGGTCGCGCACGCGACGTGAACAATCTAGTGGGAAGTAATTTTATTTTGAAAAAAAACAAAAAAAAAGTGTAATTAACATTTAATTACGAAAGCGAGTGCTTGCTTACCACCTCTGGATTTTTGTGCACAATGTGCGGACTCGGTTCGGGAAATCGCGTCGAGATCACAATCGCCGCGAAAAGTCTCTTACGCGTAATTCATCGTTTTTTGATGTGTACACGTACATACATACATACATACCCGCCCAAACTACTAAAAGTATCGTCTTACTTCGGCAGTCTTTCTCGATACTCTCTCGACGGTTCTCGGGAACTTCTTACTCCGGGGAATAGAGTCCGGAGAGAGAAAGCGAGAGAGACTGTGCGAAAAGCACGTTGAAGGGCTGATGGAGAGCATCGGGAAGGACTTTCGAGCAGCAGCCTTCTCCGCTAGCGCGCTTCAGGTAGTCAGTGAGAAGAAAGTTGATGATCAGTCCCACCGGACGGTATTCCGCGGTTTTTGCCGATCGCGTGATTAACTTTTTCAGCACCTGCTGTCACGTGCGCGCTCATGTGCTGCGATAATGTGTTTCGAAATAAGAAGCGCGCGTAACAAACTTTTCGGCGAAGCGGAAAGTTCTCCTCAATAAATAATTCGATTGATATCTGTATAGAAAGAGAAACGTCGTTCAATTATGTATGTAAAATCGCGTCTACTTAAAAACGTTCCTACGATTTAAAATCCGATTTATCTCTCGAGTATAGTAGAAGCGACTATTAAACTCGACCGAATTAAACACAATCGAGCGAGTTTCGATGCAATTCGCGGTGCTGAAACTGTTAACGACCGAGCGAAATCGCATTGAGAGCTTCCGATCGAACGCTGACGAAGCGCGATCGGGGAGAGACAGAGAGGAAATATATATACGGTAAGTCTGATAATTGTCGTAACGGAACGAAGGAGCGAAAAGCTGATGGGCTCCGTTCTGGGAAACACGCTGATCGGACGATTTTTTTTTTTTTCTCTTCTCGTGCTCGGCTCGCACGATCGACGGACGTATCGCGCACGTTGACGGATCGTCGTCCGTTTCATTATCCATATCGACGCACACTAACTAATAAGTGTAATCGAGTTCGTAGCTAAGTTAAGGCTCCATTATAAGAGCGTTAGGGTAAGGCGTAATAAGATAACAAATAGAAGTGCTGCCCGCGAACTTTAGCGTATCGCAATAACGGAATCGAGTATACGTTTTCTAGTCTCCCATAGGAAACACCTCAAATGACATCCTTTTTATCTGTTCCCATCCTCGCTCCATTGTTTCTCGCTCCCACCCCCCTTCTCTCTCTCCACCCCTCACATCCGTGTACGCTGGTTCTTTTTTTTACGACTTTGTATCTCTCAATGGTCAGGAGGACAGGCGCGCACACACGCACTCTCGGTCCTCTCGCGCTCGATTTCTCGTTATTTTCCCGATGTAACGATAACCCGGAAGCGTTATTTCTGCGCCGGACGTTGCATTGTTGTTGCAAGCGCGCGCCTTCCGGCAATCTATGTACATAAGTGTATATATATACATATACATATACATATGACTATATCGATTGTACCGCCGATGAATTTGCCGATTGTACCATTTACGACTCTGTATCGGATCAATAAAATGCAACGAAAACGCCCGCACGACGAGCCATATTCGCGCGACCCCTCGTACTCTCCCCCCATCCCCTTCGTTCTCCTCGCCCTCTTCGTTTCCCGCTGATACTGGATTATAAGGCTACTCTCGTGTGTAGAAATCCCCCCCCTTTTTTACAGAGTACCGTCGAAAGAATACGAGAATGCGTTAACAAGAAGCATTACAGATCGTTTTTTTGTTTTTGTCCTTTTTTTTTTTTATAATATCATCGAAGTATATATTGAAAACTGAAAAATTGAATAGAAGCTACGACTTTCAAAGTTTGAAGATAAAGTTTAAAGAGATCTGCGCGCGCGCGCGCTCGTGTTACGCTTGCGCGAGAATCCGCCGTTCTCTCCCTCTTTTGCCCGCCGTTTTTCGTTCATTTGATCCGAAACTTTTACAACAGCTCTTCAGGAAGTTCTGCCCGCCGTTACGCCGGCTACCGCAAATTGCGACGGGCGACGTCTGGGGGTAAGAAGAAGAAGAAGGAAAAAAAAGAAGGCAGCAAGGAGGTGATCCGAGTGATCCGAGGGAAAGGAGAGAGAAACGGGCGCAGCCCGAACGGCGGCGCGAAGAAAGCGCACCAACGTGGCTTTCGTTGGACGTGTCTCTTTAACGAACGCAATTAGCTGTCGCGGTTGCGGCGCACTTGCGGGGGATCATTTTTCCCCCTCGAGCGTTTTATTTTATATCGCCTTTGCGCTCCAAGTTCGCTCAAGCACGGCGCTTAATTCGATTCGGAGATTGGAGGAGAAACGCCCGCGCGCTTAGGGCTAATCGATTTCCCTCATTTTTCTTTTTGGTTTTTACCTCGTCGTTTTTCTGACGGCGACGGGTATCACCGGTAGCGATGCTTTTACCGTCGATTATAGGCGCCAACTCTGTTTGGATAAAGTCGCGGACATTGAAAAATGTCTTGTGTCAGTCGTCTCGCAGCTCAAAATGTTGCCAGATATAGTCGGAATAAGACGTTTTTTAAGTCTTTAAGATTACTGAAAAGATTACTAAATAAAGCTTCTAGAAAAAGTTA
>QVNV01025122.1:0-10524 GCA_014825455.1 Pseudomyrmex pallidus | reverse complement strand
GGGGGGGGGGGGGGGGCTTGTCTCCTGACGAAATTAAATCCGGGGCCCCCGTGCTACGTTGTGTCCAATCCGTCGAGCTATAAAACCTACCGAATGTTTCTAGGGTATTGTTTGCGTATATATATATATATATGTAACACATGTATGCAAGCTCAGACGCGCGTGTGTGTCTCACGGGCTGTTAGCAATCCGGTGTATAACATTAACGACGTGAGAACGAGGAGGAAACTTTGTTGCCGCGTTAAATCATGAATTCGGTCAAACAATAGCGGCCATAAAGTCGTCGACAAATTTCGTCTAGCTGCGGGCTAGAGAAATTTATTTCCCGGACTTACCTAATTGCGTAGGAGGTCTCGTACAGATGTCACGAGATGATACGGACTTATTAACGACGGACTTATTCCCTCCCAGCGAGACGGGGGCATAAAAGATATATATTATATTACGAATGAAACGTCGTGAAACTTTGTGTGAGGACGAGTAATTTTTTCAACGAACGAAGTGACAGTCGAAAAGAACGCGTTTCCGTAAAACGATTCGCGCAAAGGTGACATAAGGGGTTCGCAGCGGGGTTTCTCCTCGCGGCAATCTCTCGCGCAATCGATTCGGGCCGTAAAATCGGTCCTCGCTATAAAAATCCACGAGGGTTTCTCCGACGATAAACTCTGAGCGCGCGATATCATCCAGTCCGAGAGAAATCATCGAGAGCGACAAATTTATTTTCCGACAGAGATTAGTTATACCTGCGATTTCAGGTGGGAAGAGAGAAGGGCGGGAGGAAAACAAAAGAAAGGGAGTCCGGAGGAAAAACCGGTTGGGTAAAAATCTCGTGTCCCCCCTCCCCCTTCCCACACCCCGTCTCGTCACGACGGAAAGAAGGACGGAGTCAAGCACCTTGAAGTGCGCGGCGAGGACGGACGGGTGCGATGGTCGCTCATGTGTCAACGGTGCGATAAAGGGAGGAGAAGGGAATACGCGCCTGAAATTGTGCGTGAGCTCGTAATAACCACCCCGGCAGCCAACTTCGCAAGAGGAATTTAATCTGTTCGCTTTCGTTTTTTTTTACGGCGCGTAAAAATCGGGAGCGAGGGGGAGGAAAGGGGAAGAGAGACCGGCGATCGCCTCGTGTGTGTCTCACGCGTCACGCTACCGAATGCAAACAGCACTTCCCGTCGGTCGAACGAGGAAGAGAAACGCGATAAATAAGCATCATTGTTTCGACGGGCCTCCTAAATTAGTCTCCCGTTACGGAGCTGAGTGCGTAATAAATTGTCGCTCTTAATGTTTGACACAAGAACAACGGCGGTTTCGCCGTTAACGTACGTTTATACGCTCTCTTGGAGAAGCTACGTTATTAAATACCCACATTTAAAATCGGGTAGTAAATGTAGAACCACTTAAGAGGGAACATTTTCGTTACCGAGGGGGAGAAGGAACTGAAAAATGATCGCGCGCGTCGCTACGATGCGCGTCTCGGGCTGATTTTCCCGGAGAAAATAGTTTTTGGTTTCTTCATTTACGTCACCAAATTATTTGTAACTTGAAACAATCAGACACTGTTTGCATCTTGTTGTTTAGACACTGTTTTATTTCACGAACTCAATATGATATTAATTTTATGTAATTTATTATTATTATTATTATTATTATATTCTACAGCGTGTTGCAAACATTCTTTCTTTTATTTTCGACAAAATTATCGCGCGACGAAATAAGATCTCGGTCCGAATAACGTCAAAGTTATTCTCTTAAAAAGAGACGTTAGAAAAATATCTTCTTTGTTCTTTCTATACTTAGATATCGATGTCCACTGACGCGGACGTCCTCCTCTTATCTCAGTTCTCTTTACGATTTCTAAATCAATCACCGTCGACGAATGCCAGAATCACCTTGTGATAATCTTTTCTTTTCTGACGCAACGCAGCGCGCGTGGAACGTGTGTTAAAAGTTAAATAGTCAGCGTCAAAATAAACTATCGACCTCCCTGCATTAATTCGAGCCGAGAGAAAATAACATTTTCGGGAAAGAAATAGTTTTTTTTTTTTTCCATCGCGTCTAAATTCCAAATGAACGAACGTTCCGAACTTGAACGCGCGTATATAGCGTGTGATTTCCACAGCGGGAGGAAAAAATAAATTCAGTGTCCGATACGATTGCCGAGCAGCCACCCTTCGTTTCCGCTCCTTTGTGCGGGATCGCGTTAAAGCGCGGCAGCGCGCGACGCGCGAGTTTGTCATCGTGCGAGGAGCATAAAGGAGGACGTTTATACCAAGCCCTCGGGCAGGGCGCGGCCCGCAGTCGTGACATGCACATGTTCAAGTAGGTACGCCGGGGAGGGTGGCACGCGGGAAGAATTGACAAGAACGTAGGGAGAGAGAGGGCGAAATTTGTTTACAAACGGATAAAACATCCTGTCGAGGAGTCTGTCACGCGCGCGTCGCTCATAAATGACGTTCGATAAAAATGCAGCGAGCACACACTCGATGCGCGCACCTTCTCCTCGGAGACATGTGAAACACACAGTCAGTAATTCCAAGTATGTATCCCGGACAATAATCCGAGATGAGGGCTAAACGGACGTGGACGAATAATTTCGCGCCGCGACGTTTCGCGCACATTTCCGACATTTTCGGTCTCTCGAATCGAGAGAGCTCTCTCCGGCGCGCTCGCCCGAGCGAGTTCGTCCGTTTTCCACAAGTCCCTCTAATTATCTCAACGACTACGATTAAGGACAGTTAACCACAGACGCGCCCGGCCCTCGATTCCCTTCGAGTACGTTTCTGGTCGTCAAACAATGAACGAGTATTACACGATTACCGGGGAGGGGGAAAGGGAAAGGGACATATTGCTCTCTTTCTCTCTCTCTCTATCTCTCCCTTCGCCGCCGGAATAGTCATTCGGTTTCTCTTCGAGAGAAACATGTTTAATTAAGCAAAAGTACGCAGTAATTAAGGACTCGACTTCTACGGGGACGTGCAAAATTAAATCTTCAATTAAAAATCTATTTAAAAATACTGAAAGCTACACACACACACGTACACAGCGCTCTTATAATTTTTACGTACTTATATCTGCGTCACTCTCTCGCAACGTGTTACATAAAAATTCTTCTCTCTTTCTCTCTCTCCGGACTTCAGTAATCTCTTCTTAATTCAGAAATAAATCGCTACGAGCGAACAAGCATTCGCTGCAGCATTTTGCAAATATGCACGCACACGTGTTTCCGTGCTAGTGTTTTAAAATAATCTAGCGAGAAAACAAAAAGCTAGACGTGGCCTAACGAGCGGAATCGAATCAGTATGCGCGTTTATGATTTAATACATATTTATGGAATTCGAGATTACGCCAATCCAGCACATTACGTGTATCACTGTGCAGAGCACGGCGGCGAGCGATTCTCCGGATCGGGCGATACGCGATTTTGTGCAGAGAGAGAGAGAAGAGGCAGCGAAATCATTGTCGACAATCGGTAAACAACAAGCCCGGTTTATCGGTGGTCTGATGCAACGCGGAAGTACGTTTCATCAGCCGTTTCAAATAGAGCGTGCGACAGACGTAGATTACTCGGTAATTGCGAGGTTCTTTTTTTTTTTTCACTGAAAGTCAGATAACGATCCGCCGACCCCGGCCGAGAGACACCCTCCGGAGTCCCATTGTTCTTACGAGCTGACGGTGACTCACCGCGAAGAGTATATCGACGATAAGAAGGAATTAAATCTCCTTGCGCGATAAAAAGCTCGCGTAGATCACGGGCTTTCAACCCCCCCGCACGCGCGTGTTTGCGGAAAACTGCAAGAAAGAGAGAGAGAGACGAGAGAGAGAGAGGGAGGGAGAAAGAAAGAACCACCCCGTAACGACAGAATTTTTTTTTTTTTTTTTTTTTTTTTTTTTTTTTTTTTTTTTTTTTTTTTTTTAAGTCCTTATATATCTGTACGGGAAAAATTGAAGCACAAAGTGATCACGCTGTAAATAATTTTTCCAAAAGGTAGAGGAAAAGATAAATACGTGTTTCGAAAGCTCCTAAAAAAAAATGTTACATAAAAGAGGAGAAGGTAACATTTTCTCGAGAGTTCAGTGAATTCTTGGTTCAACTCTTTCCTCAACGGCGGGACGGTTCGTATCAAAGAAACTCGATACTTTCGAAAGATGAGAAGAGATCTATTCAAAAAAAAACCCTTTCATACATAATGCATAGAGCCGAAATATCCGTGTATTTATATATATCTTGTATTTACGAGAATAAATATGATGTACAGCGTCGCGTTTTTTTTTCTTCCTCAATAACGTTACCTCCGATCAAATTATTGTTGCATTATCTCGACCGAGTTATTTATTCCGTCGTTTCCTCGATAATACGAAAAGGAAGATGTAACGAGATGAATGTCACAAATCACTGTTGCGGTCGTAAAAGAAAATAACTTCTTATATCTTCTTCCCGCATCTTTTTTCGTTAAACGCAGGAGAAACCCCAACTCTGTGAACTCTGTGCGCGCGTGTGTGTATTCCTCCCCGCGCCGAAACTATAATCCATAAAAACCCCGAGGAAAATTGTAATCATTAGACGGATCCTTTCCCCCGCGTGTGGCCCTCTCCAGTTTCTTTTTTTTTTTTTTTCAAGCGTCCTTGAAAATCCCTCTCGCCCACCTTCCTCGTACCTGCTGTGTTCGGTCTCGACACGCGGAGAGACCGAACATTTTTTTTTTACCTTCCCCACGAAAAAAAATGTAAAACCAGTAGCCGGCCACCTTGAAAAGCAGCTCGTAAGCATCGTTGCGCGATGAATAAAATCTCATAAATCATTTATGTGAGAGAGAGAGAAAATATACGTGTCGAATCGCGATCCCGAAATATTATTCCCTTTTCGAACGTAAAAAAAAAAAAAAAAAAAAAAAGTGTCGACAGTTGTCGGTGTCAACGTTTTGTTTTCATCGTCGCTTGTTGCGAGTTGATGCCTCGAGACGTTTACGCGATACGCTTACACACTTATGTAAATTTATGAGCAACAAGTTTAAAAACGTTTTTGCTTAGGCGGAATGAATCTACTTAGTGCCTATTACCCGCGATAATGTAATCTCTCGTTCGCGGGAACGAAACGAGAGAGAGAGAGAGAAAAAAAAACGAAGAACGATCGAAATCGAATTAATTGCGAACGTTGTTTATCGTCGTCGTGGCGCGACTGATAATCAACAAACGGTTGCTTTCGGCGAATAGAAAGAAAAAAACACCACGAGAAAAACGACGAGTTTTGCACACAATCGTGTTCCTGTGTGCGTGCGCGTGCGTGTGTGTGTGTGTGTGTGAGGCGCGCGCGCGAAGCGAGAAGCCATATCGAATTAACGTCCGAATAATGATTTAAGCTAAACGCGCGCGTGTAACTCGTTAAATTCGCACAGACGGACTATAACGCTAATTAAATGGAGAATTACAGCGCGCCCGGCTAGTACGTACCTAACGTATGTACATGTATAATATATATGTATATGTTTGCGCGCGCGCGTGTGTGTGTGTAGCTGTGCATGCACCGGCTGCAGTCACATGGAACAAAGAGCCTCTGTTGCGAGAGAGGCGAGCGGACCGGTAGCGTAGCCATGAATTCTGATTATGAGCGGGGGAGGAGAAGATGATGAAGTCACTCGGCAAAACCGGTCTTCTCGGCGCCCGGCTGCTAAAACTGCGACTGCGAATCCTCGCCGGAAAACACCGGGAAATTAACAGGTTTGTTTCACTCGCGGATTGCAAGAACGCGTTTAAGAAAAACAAACAAATTGCTGTACTCGCGACGAACAATCAACAAAAAGTGGATGTCGTTAAAAAAACCAATTCTATTTTTGACGTGCAAAACTTGGCGCTACGACGATAACGCAATATATCTTCGGCGATAAGTCGGCAAATAGATGTATAATTATTGGTATAATTACTGAGCGGCAATTGTGCTCGACTAACGGGATTGCGTAAGGGAGTACGTAATCGCGATCGCGCGGCGATTACGTTTGAGAAAAATTGAAAAAACAAACGCGCGCGCGTTTTGAAAAACTATTCTCTCTGCGGATTCTGTGCGTAAAATTAATAATTCGCTATTTTGCGATTTGCCGCGAAGAAAAACTCTCTCTCCAAGAGAAAACTTGAAATATAACAAATAATAATTGACGGATCCGGTTCGGCGGGACTTTACTCAGGTATTGAATCCCGAGAGCGCGTCAGCGGCAGAGTCTTTCCACGTCGTATTCAGCGCGGCAACCCTCTTCTTGCTCTCTCAACAAGCTAATTTTCTCTCCAACCGTCTTGGAAAATTCCACAAGTCTTTTTATGCGCGAAGAATGGGAAATGGTGGAAGCCCTCTTTAGAGACGGACTACCCTTCTTTCTTTTTTTTTTTTTTTTACAACGTACTCTCGCATTAAATTTAATTCAGGTTCCTTTCCGCGTGAGATCCCGGGTATGTAAAGAAAATGTTGAGATTCCCCAAGATACTCCCATACGATAAATTTCTGAATTTTGCGCGACGCACGTGACGAGAAGATAAAAGCGCGTCATCTCTCGATTTCGCCAAACAAAACGCGACCATTGCGAAAATTACCGAAGAACAAAACGAGGAAAAATACAGTCGGCTTTTCCCGGTGGCTCGCGAAGAGCTACATTGCGCGCCGGAAAAAATAATTAATACCTCGAAGCGAGTTTTCATTTCATTTCGCACCGGCTGTTACACACGCGGGGACACGATCGCCGCGCGAAGGTCCCCTCGTTAATAGCGGAAGCGTCACAAGTCGATTAATCTTGTCTCGCTGTAATACCGCGGCGACACTTCCTGCACTGTCCGTCGATTTGCAGCTTTCATTGTGTGTCGAATGTGTCGCGGGTCCTAACCGGACGATTCGATCAGCCAGATGATTCGCGCGAGAGAAATTCGCGTCTGTGTCTACATGTGTGTGTGTATACCGGTTTAACAAAGTAATCCACAGATATAGAAGTCATACACAGATGGCGAGAAAATGATTTCTTCGTGTTTGGTAAAATAGAAAAAGATGGAACCCGAGAGAGATGTTTTCCGTCGTTATTCGATTAGTCATGGTTCGTTCGAGCGTAAACGAGAAACAGATAAAAGATCGACACTTGAATTACGGTTGAGCCGAGCAAACGTGATTGTACAATAGCTGATTGAAATTCTTTTTTTTCCTCTCACACTTCCTCTCCCGTCCCCCTTCCTTCCTGTGCGTCACGCACGCTTCGATATTATAAAAAAAAAAAAAGAAAAAACAGAATAAAGAGGAGGTGAGCTAATTTCACACGAGTATCTCCATTTGTTTTACAAAATGCGCACACGCAGTCGTAAACAGAGAGAGAGAGAGAGAGAGACTCGGGGAGAGTGAGAATTTGTGGCCGCGGAACTCGTTAATTCCGTCAAATCTACAATGCCAGTTTATATAATGCGCATTTGCATACAACCGAGGCGGAACACACGCGAGTTATTTCGAGTTGAGCGAATCGCCGCAGCTCAAGAGAGAAAGAGAGAGATTTGACCGACTCGGAAAACATCGGATCGCCGATCGATAACGTATCAGCATGACGGAATATTTGCTTCTCATTAGAACCCATACTCGCACGCGATACACGCGTGTACATTAACGCGCTGTGACTGCTTTATCTGATTTTTAACGTCTATAAGCAACCATTATAAATTATTTGTCGCTCGCGAGAGAATCTAACGTAAGGATTGTGAGAAAAAAAACAGTCGCGGCAACATATAAGGACGCTTATCTAATTTTTCGAGACGAAAGTTCAATACACTATTTGTCGCTCTGCGACGTGATTGCCGTCGAGTCATCGGAATAGAATATATACGGGCGCGCGATAGCAGGAGATTCAACTATTAAAGATAAAAGAAATTTCAACGGGTTTTATCACGGATTCGTCCATAGCTTGTGACTTTAGAAGCAAAAGCCTCGCGCATTGTACGGGAATAAATAAAAAAATTGTAAAATTTGCAACAAAATTTTCTCTCTCTCTCTCTCTATTCGTACGTACCCTAGCAAGATATTTTAACGAGTTTCAAGATAAAAAAAAACCATTACACAGCGTTATTGAAGGAAAGCAAGTCCAGGATCAGGTGAAGCTCCGGATGCTCGGAAAGCTCCCGCGGTATAAAAAAAACCACTGCAAACTTACGGTTCGTGTTACCGACGTCTAGACGTCTAGGCCATTAGTAGATTGAATCGATACAAACTATCTCTCTCTCTCTCTCGACACGATATTATCCGATTATCCGATTTCGATAAGCAACGATTTCTGATTAAAAAAAACCAGCGCAAGGCTCGAATCATATTTCTGCATGATGCGCGTAACTCTGTTTTGTGTCCCGAGTCAAATTTTAATTAATCTCTCATTTTGCCTCAACGAGATGCTCGCAAACTCGACCGACTTTTTCGACTCCTGTGCTTGATTAAAAAAAAATATATAAACGTCACCGAAAGAAACGATACTACACGCGATGAGGAATTTCTCAATAAGCTTTCCGAGAAGGAAACGAAACATCGACAAACGTCACCGCGTTTTACGCAAGCGTGTGTCTGAGATATATATTCGCGCATTGGAGCACGCTAGTTATTGTCGCAGATATATGAGAAAAAAAAAAAATCAGCGCGTCATCCGTGCCGGCGATATATGTGTAATTAATACGTCGAGCGAAGGCCGAGCGAGATAATCGAGCCCGGCGATAATCGGCGTGTGTGTATAATAATAATATTCTACGAGCGCACGAGATAAATCGCGAAAAGGAAGCCGCCACCCGCGACTTCAGGACTTTGAAACGTTGCACAAAACGGCGTTCATAAAAGAAATCTATTTGCGCGTATTTCGGTCTCCGCGGCGACAAGTGGACGCACACTTTGCTCTTTGCGTCAAAAGTGTCTTCTCTCTCGACAACGCGCAAAGAGAAAGAGAGAAAGAGAGAGAGACATAACTTTTGAGAAAGAAACATCGTAAGACGACTCTTCGGCGACAATGCAACGAAGAATATTTATACATCTGCCGCGGATAGAATCCTCGCGGGGATTCTTCGTAAACGCCACGCCGACGACAGCCATCTGCCGCTTATATTTCACCGCGAATTTGTGATGCTTTGCCCCCGCCCCCGCGTCATTGCCTCTCGACGGTGTTTCTCTCGACTTGATATGCGCGTACAGTGCACATACATACGCGCACATATACATTTCGCACCAACACTCGCCACCACGTAAAGAGAGAGAGAGAGAGAGAGAGAGAGAGAGAGAGAGAGAGAGAGAGAGAGAGAGAGGAAAGTTAATTCTCTATTTATTCGGGCCGACGTTCCCGCATCGCGTTGTTTAAATAACGTTTATACCATAATTACATCACGCGCATTCTGCGCTCCCTCCCATAAAAGACGCATTTAATACATCCGGCGAAAAGTGGAATTGTTTTCCCGATGGGACAACGACGCAAAAAAAAGGCAAGAGAGAGATACGCACGCGAATATATATATATATATATAATTGAAAGAAAACTATAAATTTCATGCGAGTGCAATTAATTTCATATATCGGAATGGGTCAGCGCGAACTCAAAAAAACAATCGCTGGATCGGTTTACACGCGAAACAAAAGCTCCGCATTCATCATCGCGCGCGCGCGCAGGATATTGTCGTCGCGAGAAAGTTATCGATTTCGTTCGCACACACGGAATCTCTCTCTCGAGATCGCATTTGCGTATGCGCATTCGATCATATCTCCGATACGCGACCGTGCATACGTTACGCGTTCGCTCGGCTGCGAAATTAGCTCTCTCTCAGCTGTGTTGCTGCGCGTCTGTGTTAACCATAGCGCGCGCTCCGGGCGCGTCGTTGCGATGATTTGCAGCCGAACGAATCCTCTCTCTCTCTCGAGAGGCAGCTGTCATTTCGAGCGCTCGAAGGCGCGCTCGAGAGATGATCGCGCGGCGGACTACATCCGAGAGGGAGATATTGAGAGCCGACGCGCGCAATATCCATACATCGTCGTCGGATGGAATAGATATCGCCCCCACGGTGCGATCCCGTATACCCAAAGTCGGTTAACGCTTATCCACTCGCATAACGGAAAAGTGTTCTTTTTACGGCCAAGTTTCAACATCGCCGTTTTTATTTTTTTTTTCTTGTGCTGCCGCGTATGGTCGCCTCGACGATTTTTTTTTTTTTTTTTTTTTGTATATAAGATAATAAAAATAAAACAAACTTACGTGCCAGAAACCGTGTCTTTTTTTCTTTTTTTTTTATCTTTTCTTTACTCGAGAGATAAAACTGTATTTATAAAGATTGGAATTACAATGATAAAACTGTACTTGTAGAGATTTTTATCGAGCAATTGTCTCGTGACAACCTCTTTCTTCTTCAAAATGAAAGAGACATGACGCACAAGTTTTTTATACGTGTATATATATATAACCCAAAAAAAGTCTTTACAAAAGAAAAAAACAAACGCCAAGTACATAAAAACTATCCAAAACAAAGAAACACAAATCAACGCAATTAGCCAAG
>QVNV01025106.1:0-15559 GCA_014825455.1 Pseudomyrmex pallidus | reverse complement strand
ATATATATATATATATATATATATATATATATATATATGACATTTATCTATATTGTCATGGTTTTTTACTCTTTTACTTAAATATATTGTACTTTTTTACACTTACCGTAAGTAAGTTTCTCATGTCACGTAAAAGCTACTAATTAAATAAAGAAATATTTGATATAAATTGTCGAAGTCACTTTCAATCTAGAGTTAATCTTTTTGATAACCGCGTCGATATGTATCATCGGTAACCGTGTCGATATATGGATTAAATCTCGGGCCGCTGGCGCGTGGTAGTAGGAGGCGGTTCGAGGAGAATTACTTTTCCTCACGGCGCACGATATGGTGCTCCGCACTGTACATACATATATGATGATCAATGTGTAATGTGTGCGCGATTACATGCTCATGATTGCGTACCGTTTTCAGCTGTCTCCCTATTTAACCGAGTCTGGAAGGAGAAGAAAGAAACTCGGTTTCAATGAAGAAAAAGAAAAAAAGATATCGGCAAGTACTTGTGCACAAGACTTATTTTTATATTCAATTATTTGCACTCGCTTATACACGCTTGCAACGTGTGGTCGGGCACGTGCTACTGGTAAAACGTGGTTTGCCGAACCATAAGAAGAACGTCGAATCTTATTATTTCTTTTTAAGAAATTATGAAGAATAAACAACTGCAAAGAAGTAACATTCATAGTTGTTAATTATAACAAATTAAAGGTCACTAGAAGCTAATAACGTGGTCGATGATGTTGGAATTCTCTTTTATTAACACACAAAAATTACGTTAACATATAGATTGGATTTTTGGAGCCTTGCTTCAGCATAAAAAAATAGTAAAGCAATGTTAAATTTTATTATTTTTTTTTTTTACGTTTATTACGTGTTCATATTAACTTTAAAGACATTTTACTTGAAATTTTATATACAGAAAGTACAAATAAAATAGAATAAATAGACGTAATCAGTACGAATAAGGTATGCTTTTCTCTGATTAGTATATACGCGCGTTGATCCCCCTCTTTCACCTGGTAATGTACATTATAAGCACCCGGAGGGCATTACGTTTAGCCACGAAAACCGCAGTAACGTCATTTAAGAAAGGCATATCGTGCGCGCGTACATAATAGCGGTACGCGACGCATCACAAATTTAAAATTACTCTGACGATGACTTACTTCACCATGTCCGTGATAAGCATCATTTGCACTGAGGCAAAAAATCAACCCGTTTTGGTAGCTTAAACCGACCGATAAACTGCGATAAACCATGAATTAACGATCTCCGAGAGACAAAAATACAGTAAATTACCATTATTTCTGAAGAGAATATATCTTCCCTTTCATACACACACACATATATACACATATTTATACATATATTTATATTAGAGAATTTTAACTCTAAAAATGCAAAAGCATGCTATCTTTAAAACAAAAATCAAAGTAAAAATAAATAAAATAAACTGAGAGAGAGAAAAAGAGAGAAAAGAACACTGACACTCAATGACTTGGGCTTTTTCAAACTAACGTAAAATAACGTCGAACAGCTGGCGCAAGGTGTCTTCTTCTTTCGTTTTTAAAATCTATTCGTTAAGAGGATTCTCTCTATTTTAGACGGCTGTTTTTGAGACCATTTTTAAGAATCATTTTTCTATAAAATACACAAATAGATTTTATACAAATAAGTTTTATATGTAATTCTCATCCTTTATGTAAAAAAATTAACTTTATTGAATTTTTGTTTGTATAAAGATATTTTTTGTTAAATATACTGTGCACGCGTGTTAAAAAAAATTATAGGTTTAATGTTTCCCACAGTTTGCGTCCATTATGCTGATCTGAAACTAACAATATTTAAAATTTATGTTGTAATTTTTAATCTCTACACATTTTCTTATCATCTTATAATAAAAAAAAAAATATAAGCATTGTTTATAAAAAAAAATAGCGACTAGGTAAAGAACAACTTAAGATACTAATCTATATATTTTCTATACTTTTTTGACTATGTATTATACACACACACACACACGTATATAATTTTTGTGTTAGAAATTTATTCAGAATCAGAACCCCATATTTTTATTAAAATGGTTCGAGTCTTCGCTAACAATACATAAGTACGAGTGGTACGTGTGTGTGTGTAGACATATTTTAATTTAGCAGAAACTCACACCATAATTAAATTTTAAGTACATTTTGCTAAAGTAGGTCGAGTCTTTTTTCTCGCTAAAAGCAGTTTTTATGTTAGATATTAAGAGAAACAGAACAAAAAAAAACTTTTTTCTTTATCAACCTTTGCAAGATCAAGCACAAAGGAATTCTTGAATCGATTAATAATTTTTGAAGAAGTCCCGGCTTTTCCAAGAATTCTCGAAATTACTTTGCCCACTTATGTCATTCTTCTTTCTTCATCGATTATATTTTACATGTATATTCTTCTAATATGTTATTGCTATGCGCAATAATAACGCAAAATGTCTAAATGCGTAAGTTTATTAATTTATATGTAAAAAAAAAAAAAAAAGAAATCTTTCTCATGAGATTTTGCTCTTTTTTTATATATTAAATAATTATTTAGAATAAAAATTTGCTCTTGTTTAAGTAAGACGAAAAACAATATATTTGCAGTAACATTTTGTTTTACTCACTCAGATTTACAACGCGCACTAATTGATAACGTAATTGCTTAGGTATTTGTTGTTTACGGGAAATATATCGTTAAGATTTTTGGTACAATGTTCCTTATACATATGAGTTTTGACACAAGTTAAAAATAATGAGCTACCACTATAATAATAATAATAATAATAATAATAATAATAATAATAATAATAATAATAATAATAATAATAATAATAATAATGTTTTCCGCGCATATAGATTTAATTTTTTTTAAATAAAGATCTTAAACATGAATTAGATAGTGAACACTTAGTTAAACTTTGCTAACGAAAAAACATTTACAATTTGTAGCATCATAACGTTTAATTTGAACAAAACAAGCAATCTATGATGCCTCTTCTATATTTGTCACGTTTTTTGTAACTGTTACATATGAGAAAAATTTTTTAAATTATTTAAAATATAATCTAGCAATATTATTAATTAAGAAATGCACTTAACAAGAAAATTATTGGACAAAACCATTATAATTATCTTTGCAACCGACTTTTTAGAAAGAAGTACATTATTATATCGTCTAATTATGTTCTTAGACTAGACACTCATTTTCCTGTTTTTAACAATCTCATAGATGTACCAATTTGCATGTCTTTTTGTGTCTTCTGGATAGACGTCCAGTTATGTTTGCATCATCACAGCTTGACTCTCGTTGAAACAACTCAAACATGTAATATATTCATGTACATGTAATATATTTCATTGATTTTATCTTATTAGTAAATTATTAATATCTCACACATTTCCAGCCAATTCTTTTGATTTTTGTCTCTAATTATAAGAAAATGTTGCACTATGAGATTGTTGATTAATGATCCCTATCACCATTTTGTACGATAAGGCTACTCCTCTGTAGATTTAAATATATATAACAGATGTCAGTTATATAAATGGTGTCTTGTTGCAAAACGCGAAAAAAAACCTTTCGCAAAAATGTAGAGTGTTTAAATCAATTATATAATATCAAATACTTTATACACATATTGCTTTTTAAGGACATACATCATAATACCTATCATAAACTGCCGATAACATAATAAATGCATCATAATGCATCTTTTTCAATAATTTAATAAGAAAAAAGAAACCCGTATTTATTAACTAGTGTAATTCAAAATATTATTATTTTTTATTAGCTCCTACTGAAATTCAGTCTTATAAGCAAAACAATGATATTTTCAAAAAGCAATTTACTATTACAGAGAGAGAGAGAGAGAACTTATTTCTTATATTAGTTTGTATTATACTCGTGAAGTTTTTTTTATTTTTTCTATTAAATAAATTATCAGTAACTGAATCAAGATTACGATTAAAAACTGAAATATTTATGATGATCGTTCATGAAAAAAACTGTGAAAGCTGTTTTTTTTTTTTTTTTTTTTTTTTTTTTTTTTTTTTTTTTTAAACAATTATGTCACTAGGCATAGAGATTTTATCTTTCTTTTCATGTAAGAAAACGCTATCTCTGAAGCATTGAGTGCAACTGATATATAGCATGTTTAAAGCTCCTATGTAAACATTCATTATAGCCATATTTGAATTATAATATCAGACACGAGAAATAATATGAATTCTAATGTAGTGAAAAATTTAAAATAACAAATAAATGTCATAAACATGTGATGGTAATATTCTGTCCTATTAACCAGAATAATATCTTTTTCATGACACAATAAATTTTGTGAGAAAAAATATCTGAAGAGATAAATGTGTGTGTATCAATCTAGAAAATATAAATTCTCATCACGCAATTTACATTAATTTATATTAACTAGGTTTTTCTCCAAGAAGAAAGATGCCAAGTTCGATATTGTATGCGCCGAAAATGTTTCTTTTTTTTATTTTGGATTAGTATAAATTCATTTTCAGTGAAAACAAGTATTATAGCAATTGATCATGAAAAAGATATCAAACGCTTTTATCTGTCTGTAGATATTTATTTTAATATAAATTGCATGACACAAAAAATTTGTATAATCTCTCACTTCCGATTTCATAATTCAATATAGCCGGAACAAGTACTCAGGAGTTTTAAGGCTCCATATATTTTTAAAACTAAAATAGTTGGAGTATGTGTATATCACATAATTAAATACAAATACCACACTGACGAATTTTATAAATATAAATAACATAATGATGATGTTTATAAAATATATAAATTGATAAACACATGAAATAAAAACCTAACGGCAGTATATCGACAAAATATCCGCAGTTTTATGTGTCGATTTGTGTGTTTGTTTGAGCGAAAGGACATTTCAAAAAATTAAAAGACACTATAGTCGCGCCGAGTTTAAGCGCAACGAAAAAAATCGCACGCGCACAGCATGAGAAACTTTATGGTTCTATATACGCGAGTTTGAGAATTGAAAAATTTTTTTTTATTTTTTATACTTCGGCAACGACTAAACTGAACGAGTTCTTTTAGTTTTTAATCGACTCGAGTTTAAAAAATAAGAAAATAAATTAAACATCAAAAGTCGACGCGGAATGCTTTTGTAGAACTTTAGAAAGGCGCGCAAAGTCTTAATATATACACAAAAATGTATATATTACTTATATAATGCTCATTGATCGACGGTAGCGTTTTCTAGTATTCGTTATAACAGGAACCGATACTAGAGCGGGAGGAGTTACAGGCGTAACCGGAGTTATTGGTGTAAAAGAAGTTAGAGGAGTTTCAGCCATTTGGGCTGAAGAGGGGGGCCTGAGCTACCAAATGTAATTTTCTGTTTGTGGAGCTCGCATCACTCCCACGCCTCCACCAAGTCTCCTGTAATTCATACAACCACATAGTTTCCATTGGTTTTGTTCTGGATCGTATACTTCAATTGTTTTCAAATATGCAGTTCCGTCGAATCCGCCTACAGCGTACAATTGACCGTTTACTACTGCTAGACCCACCTAAAATCACAAATTTAATACAACAGGAGAGAATTTGCATTATTTATTAATCATATATAAAAAGAAACTCAAATAAACGTTAAAATATAAACTTACTCCGCTTCTTCTAGATGTCATCGCAACTATGGGACTCCATGAATTCGTATGAGGATTATAACGTTCTGCGCTGGAGAGCTCCATACAATCATCTCGTCCTCCAACAGCATAAATTAGATTATTAAATACAGCACAGCCTAGATGTTTACGTCTCGTAGACATCGGAGATACTTGGGACCACTTATTCTGTCTTGGATCGTATCTTTCTACTGTGTTGAGGGGTGATTGCCCATCAGACCCGCCGATGGCATATAAATAACCTCCGAGTACAGCAACCGCTACTCCCAATCTTCTAGTAGTCATTGGCGACACTTTAGACCATTTGTTTTCTTTAGGATCATATCTAAAAAGTTTTATACGTATCATTAATGACAAACATGTTTCAACCATGTATCTTGTTTATAAAACTGGTTTCTTGCGCAAAAATATTTTTCATTAAAATGTAAATAAAGAGATACCTTTCCACATGATTAAGGCATTGCACTCCATCCTGACCACCAACAGCATATAGAAATCCATCTAACACTGCAACACCTACACTAGTTCTGCAAGATGTAGTAGGGGCAACGTCGCAGGACCACTGATTTGTTTGTGGATCATACCGCTCGATGCTATTTAAGTAGCTTTGTCCGTCGTGTCCTCCGACCGCGTACAACAAATCATTTAATACCGCTACGCCTACTCCGCATCTTCGTTTGCTCATCGGTGCCACCATTTTCCAGTCAACAGTATTAGGATCAAACCTCTCAACACTAGCAATGGCATCACCTGAACACCATCCACCAACAGCAAACAACACCTCACCTCTTCTCGTAGGTTTTCTAGGTCTTGTTCTAGGTCCTTGCATCAATGGTCTCTCTTGTGGCAAAAGTAGATAATTTTTTGCCTCGTCCACTAAGTCTCGACAAGCATCATCAGAACGAACCAAAAGATCAGAACCAACGGTGCCAACTAAAAACTTTGGGCTAAGTAATGGTAATCTCACGTGCTGCAGGACTTGAGCCAGATGCTGTCGTCTTTCTGTAACGTTGTATTTGACCCAATTCATCACGGCGCTAAAGACTTGCTCTTCCGTACGTACATTCAATTCGTCCGATGAAATAATGTCTACCAGTTGTCCAACGGGTAATAACAGAAATTCCTCACTTTCCATTACCTATACGATACATAAAGTAATGGATGTATTTATAATTTAGACTTTAGCTAATATTTCCTTTCTCAAACATACTTCTTGAAAATTATGTTGAGTGAACTTATCGGCAATACGCAGAAGTTCACGACACGAATGCGTATCCGCAAAAGCTCGAATACCCAAACAATTTGATGGATCTAATTGGCGTTTGAGAAATTCACAACATATATCTTGAATTTCTGCTAATTGAAGAAGGCACGCTGCTGGAAGGAGAGTTTGAACATTTGCTTCTTCGACGATAATATGAGAAGTGTAACAGAAGTCTATAAGTAATTCCATAGCCATTTCGTCTATGTCACGTATCGTCACTTCAGTTTGTCTAGATTCCGCCAACTCCCCAGTAAACATTGCCCTAAACAAAACGAATTTATATCTTGGTTAAATTAACCATTCAATTACATGTATAATATTGATGATATAAATATCAAATGTCATATATACCTGAAGTATGGACTACATGCTGAAAGAATGACACGATGTGCAAATATCTTTCTAGAGCCAACATTGAGGACAACATCACATAGTTCCCGATGACGGCGAAGAACATTGAGCTCAGTTAGGGTTGCACGAGGATGTTTCTCAGAAGTATGACTAAGGCGTGCTGGAGATGGAGCGCGTTCCACAACTATTTCGCCCATCCTCTGGGAGGATGGGGCTCCTGCAGCCGTTCTCCCCGAGGCACCCCTAGTCCCCCCGGCTAGCTGGAGGCGCAGGGGGGGTGACGCCCAGCCCCACACGGAATCTATCTGCAACACCATTCACCAACCACCACAGGTCTCAAATGTGCCTGCAGCAGATCCTCTAATGCTGTGGTTTTCCTATAGCGACAACATCATGTATATGCGTGATATGTTATATATGTACATACATATAATTGATAAGTAACAAACACACATAAATTAATAAGAAAAATGAGTATAAAAGTAAGTAAAAAAATATTAACAATACATACATCTTGTAACAATTTACACAATTTCAGAGATAAAAGCATCTAAGTAGGAAATGCTTAATATTATGTGTACACACTTTCGTTTGCTTCTTTCGAACAGTCAGATAGATAACAAGAAAGTTATCACTGAATTCGACTGACTCCAATACGTTGTTATCGCGTCAGCGTGGATGCCTATCACGGAACATCGGACGTTTGTTGATGTTGACGTCGATTGACGTTCCGATGCGTGAGTTGAGCTGCGAGTTATCACGAGGGTGCTCTTATCTTCATGTTTTCCCGTGATAAAACACGGCAAACCGTGTACTCCAATCCATTCAATCTTTATCAACTTTACGCACTTGTATGAACTTGCATGAACTTTAAGCTCCAGAACCTTTTTCGCATAGAATAGATTACATACAGCGGCCACTGTTGGCCACAGCGTGTTGAGATAAAGGACAGTGAAGCCGGGGACACATGAAAAAACACGAGCTGCAAGCGAATTGATCAATCACAGACAACTAACGTAATGATTTCTGCTGACAAAACGCTTGGTAACTAGTCAGCAATTTGCTCTTATGGAAAAACAGCGTGTTGATTGGCTATTACGCGTTCTTGTCCTGCAGAAGCCATGAGATCAGAGATGTGTTCTATTTAAAGTTTGCCTTTGATTGGTCACTTTACGCTCACTGCTTAAGATCTTTTGTGTGTAGCCACCAAAACAGAATGCAGTAACATTTTCGAACGCAGTTTGGATATATGGGATGCTTTCCAGTTAGCGACACGAAAATCATTCTGTCTTTGTTTTTCATTAAATAAGGACAGAATAAAATACATGTGTCGACGTCAACTTGTGTCGCTACCTTGCGTATCAAAAAGGCGGGAAGAAACGTCGCGAGCAATGTATCGTTGATAAAGACAGTGTAAATTCACTACACAGTAATAATACATTTAATAATAACATCACCATAAATTGATTTGTGTCATTGTCAGGCGAACTTTGTATAAACGATTAATACTATTATTATATAATATTGATGTTTGATGTGTTAGAGTTTGTATATTATTTATAATAGAATAACGTGCATCTAAAAATCCTTTTTATTTATCTCTAAAACACAGAAAGAAAGAATAAAGAGTTGTGTGTAATACCTTGTTTGTGAAATAACTTGCAAATAAAACCAAGTATGAAAGATATTAAGCAATATTTTGCCAATGATACGAAGGTTGTGAGAAAGCAGATAATTGCTGACAATTCTGGCAGTATCATGCAGCCAGAAGAAGACCAAGAGGAAATTATCACTACGGGTAAACGTAGACGAGTAAAGATTCGAATATCAAGTAATGGCCTCAGACGAACATGCAATGTGGTCGAAAGTAAAAATGATCTAATTGACAAAACACCTAGTCCACTGAATAGTAAAATAAATAATAACACAACTGTGCAGGATGCAACACCAAGGTCCTGTGTAACTAATTCCAATGCAAAACAAGGTTTTAAAAAGGTATTTATAATTCCTTTTTCCAATAATAATTATAATATTGATATTTATTGATGGTCAAATAATTCAGTATTCTTATGTATTCAGGATTCTAAGCTTTCTACAAAAACAAATGCAAGTCATAAGTCTAAAACTGCAAAGAATATCTTACAAGATAAAGAAAGATTAGATGACAAAAGTATTTTAGACTTGGACAGTTCAGATATACAGCATATCAACATTCAGAACAGCAGAGATACCTCAAATACAAAGCTTCAGAGTGATAATGATTTCCCAGAAGAGTCGAATGCTTTCCTTGTTCTAATGAATCATAACAAACCAACACAGTTATCACCGCCGCAACAACTTGTAACTGCTGATGCTAAGAATAAAGAAAAATTGGATGATACCAAAGATAACAGATTTCAGCATAAGGAGAAACTAATAGAGCTAGCTAATAAAAAAGGTTATTCAAAAAGAAGACTTGCAGAAATAGAAGAAGGTGAGAGAATAGAAAAGATAATAGAAAAACGTATGAGCTTTTTCAAAAGTGACAATAAAGATGATGCGCTTAAAAAAAGTGATAGCAATGGATTGTCAGTAAAAAGTAACAAGCCTGGAAACTTGCTAGATTACTTTAGGTAAGTACAACTTATACATATAGTTAAAACTTTTCTGAAAAAAATGTTTTATGTATCATATTGTTCAATATTGTGCTTGACACTGATATATAAGAAAATAATTACAAAATGCGTACAAATACATTTGAATTTAGTAATTATAGAATTTTTCAAGCAAAGGTGTAAATTTTTATCATGCAGCAAATCACCATTGGAATTGACAAATAAAGATGAACAATGTGTGACTACTTTTGTTGTAAAAGCAGATGTGCATAGGACAGATAATTCTGATGACCTTATAAATACAGCAGTATCCAATAAGATACATTTTAAGAAAACCAATAGTTCAAAGTCAAAAGGAGATGTTTCTACGATAGATGATATCCATGTTATAAAATCTGAAAATTTATCTTTGTTGCATACTACTAAGGAAAACAAACAAAAAAAAGAGAAAATGTGGTCTTTACGAATAAAACTACATTCCCCTGAAGATAATAATTCTTCCAATGGTAATATATTTAATAAGACAAATTATATATACTACGATATACAGTCTATTTGTATATGTTTTATATGATGTAAAACATGGCTAGAGTCTCCCAACGTTTGGTCGATGGCAATGACAGTTTTTTCACACTTTGATCTCTGATATTGTTTTATTACATGGAATTTCTTTTAGTTCTAATACCATTAAAAAATTAACATTGAGTATTTTACATACAGATAATACGGATGATGAATTATTTTCACCAAGAAGCAAATCAAAGTTGAATATGTCTCGTAAGTTCCGGAAGCCTGTAAATACAGACGAGAAAAACATAATGACCTCTTTGAAAAAGAACGGTCATAAACATATTAAGACCATAATAGAAAACAAAGAGAAAGAGATAGACTCTGATAACGACGTTGTCATTGGCAATAAAAATGAAGATGTTGATCCATCCTTCAAAAAATCTTACGAAAATAGCCGAACAAAAGAACAGATTAATAACACGAGCGAAACAATCGTATCGAACGATTCAGATTGTGAAATTATTAATGAAAACATTTTGAAGAGAAAACCGAATGAGAAACTGGCACCTTTGTTTATCAAACGACGAAAAACGGATCCTGTTATCGCGGCAGCTAAACAATTGTTTTTGCACTCGGATATGATCGACGTAGAAATTAAAAATTTAAATTGCAAGACAAACAACAGTAGCGTATCTAAATTTCTGTATCCTACTATCAGTCACGTGACACAGCTGGAAAGTTCGGAAACTTCGACTAAACCAGAGATCAAACATAAATTTTCGTTGAAAATCAAAAATAAATATTTGCCTTTGATAAACATTAACGATTATAAATATATTATTAATCATGAGAAATTAGTGCGCATATCTGACATGAAAAGTGAACCAAAACAAGAAGATCCCAGTCAAGTGTTATCCGAAATCGAAGAGTCTTGTTCAGACGCTCGGAAATTGTGGAAAATTATATCGACGATTAAGAGTAATTCGGAGAAGAGATCGCCGTCTCGAACGAGAAACAAAAAATCGAGATTACTCGAGCAAAATAAAACAGTCGCGGGAAACGAGGATAATAAATTGCACGATTGCGTATGGACGTGTAAATATAAACCGATGAGCGCGCAAGAAATAGTTGGAAACGAAGAGGCTGTCGGAAAGCTGAAAACCTGGCTAGTTGGCTGGAGAGCGTCCTTAAAAACGAATAACGACGATAATAGCAGCGACGAGTTTTATTCGTCGGACTGTAGTTCTTCTTGCAACAACGAGAATAATCAGATAGCTGTGTTATTGGGACCACACGGTAGCGGAAAGAGCGCAAGTGTATACGCGATAGCGGAGGAACTCGGCTACAGGTAATCTCACAGTCTTAGAAATCTTTTGTTTTTTATATAGAAGTATCTGTAAGATACTTACAGATACTTCTATATAAAAAACAAAAAGTATTTAAACAAATAAAATATATTTATATATATTAAAATATCTCTTAATTTTAGTGTTTTGGAAGTGAACGCGTCGTCTAAACGGACTGGAAAAAGAATTCTGAAGGAATTGGAAGAAGCGACGAAGTCACACCGAGTAAAGAAAAATAAGCACAAAGTTCCGTTCGAGCAAGCCGCAAACACGAGCAAGAGCAAAGAACCGAAAACATCACACAACTCTTTAATTCTTCTGGAAGATATCGATCTTATTTTTGAGGAAGATGAAGGATTTGTTTCCGCTACGTATCAGTTAGTGTTAAATACTAAACGACCGATCGTCATGACATGTAGAGATATGTGTCCTCACTTGAGTAAAATGGCCCCGCAACAAAATAAGATTTATTTTCAGAAAGTAAACGGCAACAGAGTGTCCGTCTTACTGCAATTAATCTCACTGGCAGAAAAAGGTTACAGACTTCCGCATAATTGTCTAATGGTAAATAATTTTCGAAATAATCTAAACTTTTTTTTTTACATGTTAGACTTGTTTCAAGGTATAGATCTTTCTATTTCGTTACATCGAAATGTATTTGTTTCATTGTTTAGAAATTACTACGCGCGGGAGATCTACGACAGGCACTTCTTCAGTTGCAATATCTGCTACTGTCAGGTCCACCGGTATTATCCGAGCAATCCATGGTTATAAAATCATCGCTTTGGCAGGATGTACAATATCACTTATACAAACCCGTGATCAAGCTAAGTAAGAAACATAAAACAGAAAAGAAGAACACAAACATGAAAAAATCCAATTATACACTGAACAAATTGGCGGATGATTTGGACAATATATCTCTAGCGTCATCTTTACTTGACACTGAAGACACGACATTGAGTATATCGGAAGAGAAAGCGCAACCCAACTTATCTTTGACCGAAAGTGTATCGTTTTATTCTGCTTCGCGTGATTTAAACACGGACATAGCGAATTTTTTAAGCAATCAAATGCTATATAAAAACTCGAAACCAAACGAAGACATGCAAAGTGAAAGCAATATTATTCTAAGAAAGCAATTGAATCGAGGAGTGGATCAAGCGTTGTCACAAGTTACATCCACGTGTTTAGATCGACGAATCATGGCACTGGATTATCTTCCAGCCGCCAGAACAATATGTCGCGCGGAGGATTCACGCTTCGCCATCACTAATAAACGGCGTAATAGATTTTTCCATTATCTGCATAGCCTCGAGAACGTATCGGCCGTGTGGATGAAGCCAAATATTTTAGCTGCCGCGTGCAAAACGTTACAAGAAAGAGTTAATAAAACAACAGCTTTGCAAACGTAGTCAATAAACTTTTATCGCGTCATCATCTTTCTGTATACTGCTGTATATATACATATGTGTAACACATATACATTTGGATTTAATTTTTTCCCATATTTTTTTTCTATAAGCGATGTATCTGTATGTAACACGTATCTGTGTCGTTTATAAGTATTTTTCTCTTCAATGCTTTTTAACAATAAATATTTTATTTTTACATTTTTCCACCAGTCTATCTATTTCTTTCCATGCATTTTGCTTTTTTATATTTTAGTAAAAAGTGCAAAAGCATGCGCGCTTGGAATCTTGTATGTATTAAATTATATTTATATATTGCCTTGTTCTATATATAAAGATTATATTAATACTTGTACAATATTATACACAGTTATATCTTTATGTGATGTAATTTGCGATTCAGTTCTTCGAATTTTAATATTTTACGAATGAAAAAGTCTCCATAGCGATGCGCTACCTTTGTGTCAGCGATATGTATCATATCGTGATCGATATAAAAATCCAGCTGAAAAGAAAACGAAAGATGTATACATTAAAGCCTTTATTGCTTTTATCAAAAACCGATTAATCTCAGATTTGTAAAAAAAAATGGGAAGAACTATTAAATAAATTATAATAGCTGTAATGTGATTGTTATGATACACATAGATAACAAGATAAAAAAATAACACACTAACCTCAGATCCAGATTGGAATTTGCCATCCAATCCCGATGTACCTTTTGTCCAAACGATATTTTTCATCTTATGTTTAAAGCATAGTAGGTGGATTGTCAATACATTAACTTCCTTAGCCAAGTCCCAGCTTTCGTCCGATCTACTGTTATTACCCATGAATGTTGCTAATTTGCTAAGTGGCAATGTTGTATAAAGTTTCAAATATGAACGAATAGTCGGTAACATTTTCTGCTGTACCACCTCATCCATAAATACTTGAGTCTGATGCTTGATAGCTTCGCGAACATAATCTTCAGTAGGATTATCCGGATTCGGTGGTGTTAAAGATAAGAATTTGGGGCATGCAAACACAAAGCAATTCTCAAACTCTGTGAGATCACCATATTGCATCTTGTACATCTTCTCGTGATAACTCTTATCTCGTAGAGCTTGCTGAAGACCTTCGTCTATGCACTGTGGATGTAAAACCAGACAAATAGCGAGAAGGTGATACATCTGCTCAGTCTGCTTGTTAATCTGATCATTCTGATAGCTTCGCGTAGCAAATAGTTGCTTTGTACGCTGGATGTATAGCAAGATACCTGAAAAAGTTCTGATCGCATCCGCATATCGGCGCATCATCATATACGCAAAACCCACATAGTACGCTGTTGAAATTTGACAGCCAGGTACATGGGAGTATGCACTTTTTTTATAAAGCTCTACATTTTCCAAAACCTTGATGGCCTGATAATAATCACCCAAGAGAGAATGCAATCTCAGGAGACCAACAAGAGAAAAGTAGCCAAGCATCTTGTATAAAGAATGTCTGCCAAAGGCGCCAGCCACAGAATCAGGATCACCGCCACTAGCATACACTTCCAATTGACTTTTAATCTTCGATTTGTCAACCAAGTAATGTAGAACATTTAATACACACAGAACATCCCAGATCTTGTTGTGCGCATTCAGATTTTCAATTTCATCTGGAGTCTTATTAGACAGATTGGCACGATACTGAGCAAATGACTGGAACTGATAAACAAATTCATCAATGAGTTCCCACAGCCATTGATCAGGCAATTCCAATTGGACCGGTGTATCCGGATGTAAAATGTAATTAAAAAGATCGCAGTAATTGTAGAAAGAATTAAGTCGCTGTTCTAACGTGGGACCTTGCATGCGAGCGTAAATGTGACGATAATAGAGTTCCTTGTAGAGTGTCAGGAAGACTGGATCATTATCGACAATATGTGCAATTGTTGCGGAATCCGGCCACGGCGACTTGTCAAATAGTTGCTCTGAGATTTTTGGAAATGAGTTCTCATACAGATTTTGAATCTCAAAGATCATACCCTCGTTAATACAGTTGCGCAAAAACACAAGGAAATTGCGTACTACTTCAGGTACTTGCCGATAACTCGGCCGTTCATACTGATCGTGCGCATCTGGTGGTCCATAATCATCGTAGGCATCATACTGTGAGAGCAATAAAAATTAAATGGAGCTAGTAAGGTTAAGTCACGTTGGAATTTTTGTAACGGTTACAACTGTAAACTTCAATATTAGAATAAATACCTCATTATAATCGTCATACATCCTGCTAAGAAGATAATAACTTGGAAAGAACGTGCAATCTACGTCTTTTTTTATAAATACGATTGAAGACAGATCGACAACGGTTGGTTCGGTCCAGCTGTGGTGTAGGCCGGTGACACACAAGAAAACTTAAG
>QVNV01025054.1:0-70223 GCA_014825455.1 Pseudomyrmex pallidus | reverse complement strand
AAAAAAAAAAAAAAAAAAAAAAAAAAAACTCGCAATCGAAAGGTGAATATAATTATAGATCGAGAGCGCTGTAATTGATAGATGGTTCGCGCGCGGATTAGCATATAAATCAGCATATGGTGAATCGTAGAAAGCGCGCGGATCGATAATCATTACTCGGCGCGTGAAAAATCGTTAAGCGTCTAACGGGTCGCGGTCGTGGTACGAGAAATTGTTCTTGTCTAGACGCTTACTTGTACCGACGATAATGATCGACGAGGGAGAATTGGCAATAACGAGAGGACGCGTAAAAACACCTCCTCTCTTCCTCTCTCCTCTCTCTCTCTCTTTCTCTTTCGCGGGCGTAGAAAGACACACAACCGAACGAGAAACGGGGGCATCGGAAAAATATGCGCATACCGATACGTACATACGCCGGGGGTCGGCTCGTGTCGTGTATATCAAAGGGAATGCGAAACGCGCGCAAAATTTCGCGAATTTTGGCGTTATACGAATAAATCTGATTACCAGAAGAGCGTAGTATAATTGATACGCATGAATACTTCCGCGTCCATTTTTCTCCCTCTGTTCCTCGGCCGCGGGACGCCGCTTTTTCATGCGATTTTCACCCGCAGATAATATACGAGCGAAACACAACTACAACGTTTATGTTACACTTGCGCAACACAGCGAGATCGCGACAATTCGCTTGCGACGTACGTAAACGAAGTGATTTAAAACGCGATGTAATCGCGTACAAATGTGTTCCGTGTCTTTTTTTTTTTTTCCGCGCGAGAGCTTCTTTTCCTCGTTCACTGTATAAGTAATGAAAGTGCGTCGATCATTACGTCCCGGATATCGCCCGACGATATAAAACGATCAAGATGAAGCGCGGATCTGCATTACTTCGCATAAGCACGCGCAATAAGGACGCCGCGATACGCATTACTGCGTCTGGTTTTACGCCCCGTTACGCATTATGATAAATAAGACTATCGCGACAAAAGCGGCGATCTGCAACAAGGACGTGTCCGCGTCGATGCGGAATTCGCGAGCACCTACGCTTGCAAAGCGACGTGCCGGTCTAGTTCGTTAGCTAGCTAGCTAGTACCGAGCATGTTGCACGTCGCAACTTGTCAACTTCGTCTTCGTTACACAGAGATGGGTTATAATAAATCTCGAAATATGCTTATGGTGTAATTCTGTCACAAAAATGCGCGAAAAAAAAATCGGCGTTATATTTCCAAATAACCAACTCTTTATTTGACGATAATAAATTCCTCGCGCGCAATCAAACATTTTTATTTTGCGTACTTTATATTCTGCGTATGGAGAGACTGAAATAATACTGACAAATGTATTCACGTTGTTGCACGACAGACATGTGTTAGTTTTAAATAAATGAAAAATATTTTTTCTCGATATATTTTTATCGCGTTTAAATGTCATAGAACAGTTTATTTTTATATTTGGAAAACATTTTTCATTCGAGATATCTCTGTTTGCAATACATGAAGATAAAACGAAACAATCCAAAGGATGTATATTATATATATATATTTTAACTCTTATCCATTTTCTGCGTTTTCTTTCGCGCGGAACTCCCGTAGTGCACGGTTTGTGTCTGAGAAGCACTCGGGGAACGCGTACAAGAGCGTAAGTGTAACGTCCTCTGATCGGTCCGAGAATCCAATAACTGGAAAACGCATTGGACCGTGCGCTTCTCGAAGGCTACTCGAGCCGGCGTTCCCTCTGCGTGTCGACTTGCGAATATTACGAGACGAGCCAGGGCTCTTTTTCTTTCTCTCTCTCTCTCTCTCCGCTCTTTTGCTCCTGCGTTGTGTCCGCGACGGAGCGGACGAGAAAAGCAGGTCGGTGGAAAACGAGCAATCGAACGGTGAAGTTTCTACGCGCGTATATATAAAGAGGGAAATACACTCGATACTCACCGGCACAGGAAGTCCCGCTCGCCGAGGCAGAGCTCGAGGCAATGCTGCCTTGAAGAGGCGGTCATGGTCCTGCGTGCGTGACCCTGAAGGCGGTGTCCCTGCACTCTGTCGATGCACCAAGCGCGCTCGCAGGGCTTCACAGCCAGGCAGCTCTTCTGGGCGTAGATTGTGAACACGGGAAATTGGGATTGCGACAGCGCGCCTGAAACAGAAAACGGATATCCAACGATGAGGAAGGAACTTGTATCGCGTGCTTGTTAAAAATATTGGAGAAATTTTTTTTTCTTCTTTTTTAACGAGTGTATAGAAAAATAAAAAGAACGTGTTTTCACGCGTGATTTATTCAATTGTGATTATTCGCGAGTGAAATATTTTATTCGCGCGGGCGACGTAAATAAAACTACTGTCGGTATTTCGCGATTTATGTAGGCGCGCTTGTACGCTTTTATCGGGCGTCATATGTCCCCGCGCGTGTAAAAAATCACGCGTGATCTTTTATTTTATTTCGATAACCGAATTTTCTATACGGGTTAGTAGTAAAGTGGCGTGCACTGTTATGTCACTCACGTCCGATGCGATTTCGGCATTCTATAGGCGGCTGTCGCGTCGGGGACTGCAATTTTGATAGATCAGCGCGTTTATCATTCCGGCCGCCGCGAGTACCGTGTTCTTCGCCGGTTATTGGCCCGCGACGCGATAAGCGACGAAGTAGGCACTCCGCCCACGTCTCGTCATACGTCACCCGCTCTTTGCTAAATCGTAATTAATCTCCGGCTCTGTGACGGGAGCTTCGATCGTGACTCGTGGAAAACTTGCTCGAAGCTGGATGCGAGGAAGAGAAGATAAAGAGAGAAGGCAAGAGAGAGTAAAGCCGATAAGAGGGAAGAAAGATATATAGCGACAACGGAGCAAAAAGATAGAATGGTTTTGCAATCAAAACAACGTCAATACTTCTTGGCAATCTTATTCGTAACAGTTTAAAATTCTACGTGACGTAAATTAAATTAAATTAAATTAAAAAAAACAAAAAAAAATACACCGTGTTCCTTCAACCGCAATAAAAAAAATTGGCGAAAGGAGAATCTCGCAATAAGCCATTAAGATAATGAAGAACGACCGAGACAGACCGCGAGCGAGGGAACGTATGAAAGGAGATTTTCTGAAGCGGGGCGAATCGAGACGCGGCACGTCGATCTTCAAAGAGGCGCTAAAGATATTCAATTACATGCCATCAGCGGGTCACGCCTTCAGCGAGGCCGTGTGCGGGCTAATGCCGTTGCCGTGTTTTTAACGCGGAGAGACTGCGGTCGGGGTTGCGGCGGATTCTTTACGACGGTCAACCGCGCTCGAATTACCCGTGAAACTTCAAATTGTAGGAAGACGCGTATGCTTATTGTGAACCGAAACGCGTCGCGTTACATGCGGCGTGTATGAATGCCCCACACTTCCGGGAGCAACACCATGCGGCGAGGAGAGAAACAGGTGCCACTTATTTCTTATATAATTCCACCGCATTATGCGATAATGGAGCGGCGTCGACGAGGTCACTCGAGTACTTCGCAAGTAGGTACGAGAGTGGCAGAACTTTATCCCGAGAGTGTTTTGTTTAACTTCGCGTCTATCCTGCCTATCTCGGCGCGCTTTCCTCCCTCTTCCTGTTTCTTTCCTTCCTCTTTCGTAACCTCGGAATCTGTTAAGCTGAGAGAAAACAAGGGTTGCAAAAAAGGAAGAGATCCCGAGGATGGGAGGATTAATAACACACAGTGCTTGAAGGATTAAAAAGGATTTCTTTCCGCGCATATTTATAATGCTGTTGACCTTCGAGATACGATATTTGTGACCTCTCTGTTCGAGGCCAATTAAAAAAGCGTGAAATCGTTATTTCGATCAGCACGAACCGCAATTTACCGATTACCGCCGTTGTACGTACACACGCACGCATGCGGCTTGTATACCGTGAAACATCGCACCGGAACGAGCGCACTTCATCGTCGATCAATTCCGTCGTTTTACGCGTATTTGTTATATATCCGGCTCGCGCGCAAAAGGTGGGCTGCGAACGTGCCGCGGTTCTATTCATCCGGTTGCCGCGTCGTTTTAAAAAAAAAAAAAAAAAAAAAAAAAAAAAAAAAAAAAAAAAAAAACGAGTCTCGACGCCTTCAAGGATACAAATAATCGCAGCGATCGTGCGATAAAAATTCGCTACTGATCGTTGAACAAAATTCAAAACGTGCCAATTAATTGCAAACTCGTCGTCGCGACCGTAGATTATAAAGTTAAAACAAAGTTTTAAAAAACGTACGTATACCCCATTTCGTCAAGTTTTACGTAGTTTTAATTAACTGCAAACATCTACTCGTTGCAATGTTGTATCCAGCGTTGTGCGACCGTTCCGACGATAAATAAAAAAAAATTGACACGTTCTACTCGTAAGAAGTGTCACGTTTCCACGGGCTAAGGAATCGATGATTTGTTGCGCGAGAACGCGACGCGCGCGGTGATCTTTCTCGCGATGACGATCGTAAATCGCGGACATTGTTTCCACGTTGGTGAACCGCGGACATCGTCGTCGACCGAACGTCGTCGTGATAACGTGCCGCGCGAGACACACGCGGAGTAACGTTTCATCCGTTCTCGACGCGATCGAGAACTATTCCCGTGTGTATCATCCCGTATTCCGATCATAAATACTCGAAACGTCCCGCGCCCAGAGATCGAGAGAGTCGGTCGTAAGGCGGCTGCTGCGACGCGGCGGAAAGGGGCAAAAGAAAATTTCCACACGCGGCTTGTCACGATGTCGGCGGCGGCGCACGAGAAATGGGCGCATCTGCCGCGCGCGGAGAGACGGCGGGAAAGACCGCCGCGAAATGACGTACGTAAACCCGTATAAGCCCTCCCTCGGTCGCCGGCACCGGAGGAATAGTTCGATTTCTGATATACGAGGTACATTTAGATACGATTCGAGCTCAAGTGGCATCGGCAACGACGTCGCCCGTCGCCGCGCGCTGAATCTGATGTATAATCTCAGCTCTCGAGAACGCGATCCCGCCTATCCCATCGCACACAAACACACACACGCGCGTTCCTTCTCCCGACGTGCTTTTACAACAAAGGCAATGAGATTCCTTTTCCACGTGTGACTTGCCAAGCGATCCGGCGGATGTCACGGCGCGGTATGAAAACCTGTTTCAAAAGTAAAGGCGTAATCTTCGAGCAGGTGGCTCGACGAAATCGAGAGAGCTACCTGTTTCCGCGCCGTTAAAAGACACGCTAATGAATCCTGTTTTAACTGTAAAATCGTTAACGGACACGTTGTTTCTAAAATTGTAGGCGCGATAAAAACGCCTCGTTGTAATTTAGATCTTATCGCTCTGCATATCAAATCGAGAGTTAAAGTGCTGATCGCACTCTGTGTCAACGAGGATATTGTGCGCGCGTGTGTCGAGATTCCGAATTTACATTTTATTTCTAATCGAACGTTTATTTATTGTGTGTCTCGTCGAGAATATTTGCGTCGATCATAACGGCAAATACCATAAATTGCGCTCGTGCGCAAACCGGATCTTTTAAATTAAACGCGCGCTTCGCTAACTGGCTTTCGTCCGCCTCCGATCGCTGACAAGCAATTGCTCGCGTACGGATCGCGTTGTACTTTCTCTCGAGTTTTTGACCTTAACCTCAAGTTGATCCTCCACCCCTCCCTCTCCTCTCTCTTTTTCTCTCTCTCTCTCTACGTCCCGTTCACCCGTAATTATAGCGTGAGTGTTAATATACTTGCGCGAGGCCGTCAAGTATTCTTAAAGATACGAGTCTCAGACTCGTCTTTTAGCCCAATTATTGAAATTAATTTTGTTGCGTTTTTTATTTATGTTCTTCATTGAACACGCGTATACGTTCGATAAATGTAGGCGTGGAGAGAGAAAAAAATCGCATCGCTGTGTACGACGTACAACATACCGCTAAACAGAACGAGACGCTCGTGCAAGCGCATGTATCGCGTTATCTGTATCTGGCAATTTTATTATTCGAGTGTAACTGTACTCGGAATATTTTAACATTGTACCTTTCACGGACTGACTTAGCACTATGTCATGCGCTTTGCTTTCGCGTAGGCGCACAATAGTCGGGAGACACACGTTCCTCGTGAGTCATCGCGCTCTCGTCTATATATTGCGCGCCTCGGCGCAATTTTATTTACACGTTTGTCTCACGTAAGCGCATAATTGCCGACGGTGGTTGTTGCGCGGCGCACTTAACGCGCCGTGTAAAGTCGCAGTTTTTCAACCCAGACGCGACTGCCGTAATTATCTCCTGGAGCTTCCGCGGGGCGGACGAGAGAGAGTCTCTCTCTCGACTTCGGTTTTCTGAAACGAGCGCGCGACAACTCTCGCCTCTGCCCGACGAGCGTTGCAAATTCTCGCCCGACACCCATTCTTTTGTACACACGCGAGAACTCGGCGAGATACGATCTAACATATTTCTTCGTGTAATTACGAAGCCGTAAGTTAGAATTGTATATAAATGCTCTCTCTGTCTCCGCTTTTGTGTGTCCCCCGGCGCGCCGCTTGCATTACTCGCCGTTTCTCTCTCATTCAGTAAATTCTGAAGAGCGTGAAGTACGAGATCTTCACGGGGATGATAGATGGCGACGTTCTTCAGCGACCGGATCCGTGTTTGTGATTATCTGTTTAATCTAAACATGTCGCACGCACGTGTCCTCATAACCGGGTAATAAAATTCTCTCTCGAAACTTTTCTAATAACTCTTAGAGAAGTTCGGCATTTCTTTTCGCCGACACAATAGACATTTTTATCAATACGAAACGCGCATTAGCGACGAAGAGCAACGTTAGATTTCGAGAGCTTTGCGAGTGACATTTTTTCGTTTTCATTCCAACAACTGTCTTGCGCAGCTTCTTCCCGCGTACGTTTCCCGATATCGGAGTTCTTATCGGATTTATTCGTAGAACTAATATTACAGATAAGGGAACGTATTTAGCATGTGTGCAAGGAGTTCGAATAAGATGAGAGAGGAAGAGATCCTCTATGTCTCTCTCCCTCTCTTTATACTCAAGTTGGATTGTCGCCAACGTTTTCAATCGCCCTTTGCACTCGACGGAATCTCCATTCCCCGCGCGCTTTCCGCTTATATGCGGACGACGACGCATTTCCAGGAATTGAATGCGCGCTCGGGTACTTCCAACGTGTATGCCGCGACGGTCAGCTTTCTCATCCACGTCGTGCCCACTTGTCTTCTCTACTTCTACCGAGAAAGAGAGAGAGAGAGAGCGCGCCGCACTTTTGTTTTTTCAATGCCACTCAGCGTCCGCACACGTCGCGGGAATTTTACTTTCGGAAATGTATCGACGTCTATTCCCCGCGGCGACGCGCGTACTCGTCGTACGTACAGAATCGCGCGGAAAATAAAATCGCGCATTTTGTTAACCTCCATCTCGCGTCTCGCAATAAATGTCTTTCTCGTTGCTTTTGTCGCGCGGACCGCTTTTTGCGAGAAACGTGCACGTCGCGAGCTTTCTTTACAAATTTAAATCCTGTCGCGTGATTAACGCCGTCATCTTGGCCGGTGCCACGTACATACTACGTCGGGGAACGCGCATTCCGTGCGTTATAACGTAACGGAAGATTTCGCGAAACACAACACGGAGCCGCCGTTCTCTCCTATTCATGGCGCGCGTAAAAACGCGCGTTTCGGTCGCCTCCGTCATAAATATGCATGGCGGTAGTGGAAGCAGCGGTAAAGGCAACCTTGCGCTCTCCTCGTCACTTTTTTAACGTCGTGTAACGTCGTCAGAACGTACGTACCGGTACGCTCCGCGCCGCTGTACTTCGCTGATGGTATGTTTCTAATTTGCGTGCATGCATCGCGCACCGCGGCTTGCTGCAAGAATTTAATACACGAAACCGCACCCAAACCCGAGTGAGCGAGAGGGGAAGAAGGAGAAACGTATGCAAACGTGGCGACGGGTGGCTGTGCACGTTGCATCGCACACGACATCCAAAACGAGCACGCGATTCAACCTGCACGAGCGAACTCGCACGAGAAAGGAGGAGAAGGAGGAACGAGCCAATAATGTAATTACTTTCGATGGTTCTCCGGAAACTATTCGCACTTCGCAGATTGCGCGCTCGCGCGCGGCTGTAATTGAATATTCGGGCGCCCCGGAATTACACGATGATTTTCGCGCGCGCGCGCGCTCTCTCTCTCTCAAGATCCAAGGAGAGATCACGGCTACGCCATTTCATTCGGTTTCCTCACCCTTCCCCCGTCTTCCGTCCCGGATTCTGTGAGGGCGCAAAGTGTCGAGTAATTGTCGCGAGTTTCTCGTCATTAACGGCCGCGACGACGGCTGCGTCGGCCTATCATCTCGATATGTTCCTTAGGTCGCACTTTGTTTTATCAAACTTAATTAAACACGCCGGGTGATTATCGTTTCCGCGAGGGATGCTATTTAGTACATCTCCAGATGGTTGGGACGCGAACGTAATCGTGTGCTCGAGTCACGAGAGACGCCGAATCTCATTGTTCGAGAAATCCCCGTTTGATTCGCACGGTGCGTAACGTGAACTTATACTTGTTGTTTCCTCGTTACGTTTAAACTCGAACGTGTATTACACATTGTGTTTTGAAATAAAAATTAAAAAAGTTCTCTGTATTAATGTTTTTTTTTTACATACTTTGAGTCACAAGGTTAATCTCGTGTATTCAAAATAAATATCATCCAACGCGCGCTTCGCATAAGGCGCGTAGAGAGTAAATATGTATATATATAATTTATCTTCCAATTAATTAGAGTTTAATTACGGTCATAATTGCGGTACACGCTACATGTAATATCTCGATGTGCTTGAGCACTCGCCATTACTGTCGGTCGAATGAGACAAGAGAATTAGCTAGTTAAGTATGACGCAGGCAGCGACTACTGGTTTATTCTTTCACGACCGCCGATAACCTGCCGGGATGACTTGGCAAGTTGGATTCGGAAGCGACCGGGGATTTCTTCCGACCGGAATGACTACACGACTTTGAGATTGTCTTCGGGACGTTACCGAGCAGATTATTATACATCGACAATTTCCGTTCATTAAACCGTCCTTCGTCGTATCTCTTACAGTTGTACATAAAATAAAGTTTCTGTAAAAACTTTCTGGAAAAATGTTCTCTCAAGAATTTTAAGAATAAAATATCACTCGCGACTCGGAAGCGGGTTTTTGAAAATGCAGACTCTTTGCCAGCCAAGATTAAATATTCATCTCTTTCGTCGCGCCACGCATAAAGTGAGCTAATATAAATAGTCGCGAAACATGTAAGATGCATCGCAAAACTCGCACGGTGCCAAAGGCGAGAGATACGGAGAGTTCGCGTGGCTCGGCCGACGATTGTCGACGTCCCTTTTCCTGCCAGCGTTATCTCGAGCTATTAGCGCGCGTCCCCATGCAAATTCAGCAACAAGCTGCAGAGCGACAGCGGTATGTACCGGTCGTGCGCGGACCCATAAATTCCGGGTCGAGCGGAGCGCGATCTCTCGCCTCGCCTCGTAGCGGTATATACGTTTTGCCCGATCGTTTGACGACACGTGGTTGCACCGAGTTTAACCACGATAAACCGTACGCGGAAAGCATTCGCGTGTTTATACGCCTTACTTACCTGGATATACTCACGCGTGTTGCAACTCGCATGTACAACACACACGCAAGTATATCCTACAATCGAGAAGCGAAGTTTTAGCGCTTCGATTCCGAGCGATCGACTCGATGCAAAGCGCAAACTTTACGTGTCGAATGGCACCTTTGCGTACGAGGCGCGACGCATTTAGTATTCCCGGCGTATCGGGCCGACAGTACTTCCCACGGCTATTCGGAATCCAGTGTATAGTACATAAGGTACTTCTGTATTCAGTATCTGCATCGTGACCCGACACTCATCGTTCGTCTCGCTTCGATGTACTACATTGTAGAAAGAGGCGCGGACGATTCTCGGGGTTTGACACGAGTCGACACCTCGTCGATTGTGAACGGCTCGCGGTGACAGGTGCGGACATATTTTTCTCTCTTGCGCCAAGCCGAGAATAGCCGCGTGACATAATTGTGAAACGGGTGAACGTTCCTACGGAATCTTGGAATTCCTTTGCCCGAAAGGAGAGCGTTAACACCTGGGTGTTTGACCTCACGACGAACGTGTCGTCGGAAATATATATACGCGTTTCCGCACAAAATGAACAAAATGCGCGCGCGAAAATAACAATTTAGTTGCTTACAATATAATATGGCGCGCGTTTGTGAAATGCAAGGGCGCGATCAAATGTTAATTACATATGTGATTAACCGATGAGTAAATTTGCATTATTATAACGCATAGCGATTACATTAATGTCCATGTATGTAATCGAGCGTAGAGGAAAATACTGTCCGGAATGATTTGAACGGCAAACGCTACAAGTTACTTAACCGCAGTTATGCAAATCCGCGAACGCCGCATACCGGAAGGGGCGTACGTTGCGTAAGCGTTTTGGAAGAAGGGAGTTAAATCAGTGCTCTTTTTGAATATTTATAACTGCTCTTTCGTACACACACGTACAGGCGCGCGCGTCTGTATTTGCCTTTTATACGTATGGAAGCCAAAGCCATTCGTTTCTCAGGCTTGGCCCACCGTGACCGTGCGTTCAACAGCTCCATCTCCCGTTTCCAGCGAGACAACCATGTATGAAATTGACTTGTGAATTATGTGTAATTTGTCATACTGTCCGACCAGCGCGGCGGCAGCAGTGGCGGCGGCGTCGGACTGCGACTCCGTGTGATTGCGACCGCGAAAGTGCTACGCGCGATATAATCGACGTGCGTGCCAAATGGTTTTTAGATGACTACTTTCCCGGATAAACGCGCGCAAATTCTGCCTCGACATTCTTCCTGCTTCTTCCTCCCTTCTCTCTTTCACCGCGACTTTTTTTATTTCGTTATTTATTTCGCCAGTAAACTGCCAAACGCAAATAAAATCAACAGTTGTCAGCGACATTTTTCGTCGGCAAAACGCGCACGACTGCTGAATCTATACATCGACTCGACGCGAGAGAAGAGACCGGCTTGAATCTTCATTCAGAATCTCGAGCCGCACACGGGACGAGAGAACTAATCGGTTAACCGCTTTTTTTTTTCGCGCGAGTTTCTATTCTATCGCGAAACTCGTTGCGCACGATGGACAGATGGATACGCGCAGATACGGTCGAACTCCTTGTGGCGTGTTTCAATGCGCGATGATGCGGCGATACCGCATTATCGCGCCGGACGCTCGAAAGAAACGCACGGTCCATTTCGCGAGGTTACCCTTTAGCTGTAACAGGAAGAAGAAAGAACGGAACGATGGTCGTGGCGTTCGACGATCGCGCGCTCTCGATACGACATGTGACACACGTAGAAATGTTAATATCGCTCATTAAGGAACACCGCGCCCAGACGGCCCGGAGTGCCTTTCGCGTTTTATATGGAAATCGTTATTGTGCATCTCTCGGGCGTTATATGCACGTGCTGGCATTTATGGACTCGCGGCCACACGCCGATGGAGTCGATGGTATGCGGCGACGAGACAAGCAGAAACCCCGTTACTCGCGGCGACGCTTCGATCGCGAGGAAGCCCGGGATAATATTGCGGGTGACCACAATAAAAATGCGAGAATACAGTCTGGCGACCCGCTCGACACGTTCTTTCTCGGTCTCGGTGTTTCTTTTCTCGCGCGTTGTCTACGAAAGAAAGGACAGGACAGAGGAAGTGGTGGAGGAAGAGGAAGAAAACGTGTCAGCCCCGCGCCCGAAATGTATTATTCGCGCGCGCTGATCTATAGTTCTAATTACGGACGGATCGTAATAAGCGCGCGGCAGCAATTTCAACGCCGGATCGGTTTGCGCAAATAAATCACGGGAAATCGGCAGTTAAGAGCTAACGGCACCCGGGTACATTTTAAAGTCGCGAGAGGGGAAGAGGCAATAGGGGGGAAACGCTGAAAGCTGGAGTCGCGCCAGGGCGAATCACTGGATACTTTATGAGCGCGGATTCCCGCGGAGATTTACATCCGTCCGCTGCGCGGCGGGCACCGAGAAATAACAATCGTAAGTTGGCCTAAAGTCGACGCCCGCGCGCGCTTTAACGAAATCCGATAAATCCCGGGAACGTGTCGCGCGTATATAAACTGCGACGTGGGCGTCGTAAGCGCGGGCGTACGTTTCGCTCGGTCTAAGCAAAAGAACACGACGCGGATATACGTCGAATATTTAATAAACGAAAGATCTAATCTATCTCCAAGATGTGCCAAGCGACGGGGAATCGCAGCGACGCGATTTTGCGGACGAAGTCGTGGTAGAATTCCGCAGAATTTCGAACTAAAGTTAAATTCCCCGGATGCACGCGAGGGCGCCAACTTGGTGTAACATGTCCTGACCCAGTGCTCGCCTTTCGTCAAAAACGCGACAGGAAGAAACTTTCGCTGGGAAAGGAACGACGGGATTTGCTCACTCCGCTCAACCCCCGGTCTCCGTGTATCGGCATAAACTTCTCCCGCGATACCGTTGTCGCGATTTCCTTTTTTCGCCGTCGAAGGAGACGCGCGTGGCACCGTTACACGTACACCCACCTAAACGTAGCGGCGCACGGATTCCCGTTTAAATAAAAAGACGGTAGGATAAGAATGAAAAATGACTCATGCGGAAGTCGAGATATTTCGCTTAGGTATCTGAGGCAACTGTTCTTAAGAAAAATATGTACGCTCGGATATCTCCGCTTTTGTTTCTCTCTCGTCGGGGGGACATGACGACACAGAACACACGGCATATATATATATGTCTGTGCGTGTGTGTGTGTGCGCGCGCGGGGGCTCGTGTTCGCGGGAAAATAGCGACGACGGGAACGAGGAAAATAGAATCACGAACGACGATTGAAGGGAAGTGCAGTCGTAAAGGGTAGGAAATGGCTGCGTACACACGGCGCTGATGCACATACGCATATATAAATTTTTGATGGACGTTCGCGTGCGCGCCACATACAACTCGTGTGTTTTATATGGAGTTTCTTCGAATTCCAGAGCGTAACAGAACATCGTGTTACATATATGTGTACATGTATATTATGTATATATATGTATATAAAACCGCGCGCGCGGGCGGTGAGTGAGTATTATTTCAAAACGACGTTATAAATGTGAAGTGACTGGCGCGTTTCTACCTTGTTTCACTTGGCGTGACAGAAAAAAGGACAGCTCATTCGCAAAAACGAAAGGAAAGTTTCCGGTTTCGCGCCGCGCGGCGTTCATCGCACTCTCGCAGCTTTTCTGTAGCTGCGGAAAAAACCAACATAAATTCGCGCATAATTTCCGCTTGACTGTTTAACGCGCTGGAACAAAGTAAGGCAATCGACGCGCGGAAAAAGTGTTTTACATTCCGCTCGGAAACCTTCAGTCACGGAAAGCTACGGGAAAGTTTTGCATATTACGCTTACTAAGCTATTACGGATGAATATAGATGAGTCGTAACGGCGGCGTGTAATATTAAATATTACACAATCAATCGTGCGAAAATAAGAAGAAGCGTCGGAAGTCGTGAGCGAATTTTCGCTATCGCACGTAGAGAAGAAACGCGGTTGTGTAAAGCGGGAAGAAGCGTCGCCGTCCAAAACCGGACTGTATCGTCCAGAAGTAATTATCTCGACGGACGCCGGTGTACCAAATGGTTCTTCGTGAACGAGGCGCCGTGGCCGGAAAGAGGGACACGCGTTAGAGACGAAGCGGGACGAGACGGAAGGAGGGAGGTCGGCGACTCGCTCGCTCGCTCGCTCGCCTGTGTAACGACGATCCTATCATCGACTAACGGGTCCCTTCGGTTTCAAAGTTTCGTGATCGTGACGACGGTGTGTCGTCGCTCGGTTGTCGCCGTCTTGTTGGCCGGCGCTGCACCACCGCCATCGATCACGATCGCGCGCGCTGTATACAGTCCCGACCGAGCGAGCATTTTATTCGGCCATTCGTCTCGGTTTCGGCGGATGTAAGAGTCCGATTTGCGCGCGGACTTTTTGTTCCTAATGAACAAGTGGCAAGAGGCCGGAGGGAGGAGGGAGAGAAGAGAGAGAGAGAAATCACGACGAAAAGATCTATCGAACGGTCGTGCCGAAAGGAAACTCGTGTCAAGAGACCATCAAAGCGTGACCGAGATCCTCTCCCGTTCTTGAACGTCCACGATTGACCGATTTGCAGCCGATCGAATTAACCTTCCTTCTCGTCCTCGCCTCTCTCACCGTCTCTCCTCCGCGGTCCCGTAAAAGATTCTGTTGACCTGGCACGACATCTAACGTGATTTCGTGACGCGTTACCGAAAGCTCGCGATTAAACGTGGAGTCTTTTTGACTCTCCGGCACGGAGAGAGCGAGAGAGGAAAAACGCAAACGACAGATGACAACGAGCGCACGGAAGCGAGATGAAAGCGAGCTAAAAGCGGGAAAAAGAGTACTTTGTAGACGTCAAGCTGTCACACGCAGGCACACTCGTGCCGCCGCTCGCAAGGGCAATGGTTTTCTTGAAAAATTCGTTGGCAAATGGCACCGGTGCGCGGGACATCCGGCAGGTTCTTTGCATATTTCCTGCGTCCCCGTGCCAACGAAGCGCGCTTTTACTTTCTCCGCTCGGTAGACGCACCTGAGAGCGCGTTTCTTTTACGCGCGTCCCCGTGTCGCATCATTTAGATTATCACGCGTGCTCTCGAGTGTTGATGGGACCTGCACGGCGCGCGGCACAAAAGCGAGCGTGTATATAAAACGACGACACATCGTCGTCGTCTTCGAGATCTTTAAACAGCAATTTTGTGCCGCGCTTCCTTTCGTTCGCGGCCGTTGCCGTGCCTTTTGGCAATTATCCTCCATGACGATCCCGCGTAAAGAAATATCACGCGGAGATTACACGAGATCGCGGGACGTTTACTTTTTATCCCGAGATCTCGCGCGCGGGCCAGATGTGCTGCGCGAATTACATCGCTCCGGGCGCCGCGCGGTCCCACAATTGGGACGCGGAACCCCCGTCTTTCTCTCTTTCTCTCTCTCTGACCGAATCTGTTCCGGTCATATAGTTAGTTCTTCGTGTAAAAAGTGCTACGGAGTGAATCGCGCGCACGGTTGGTCCATTAGACGGTCCGTTTTTGCGTCCGCGTAAGGGCCGCCGACCGCGAACAAAAAGAAACGACGACGTTTCAAACGGAATGTTCTCGCAGCGGAAAGAATGTAGAGGAATTTGTTAGAATTTAATTAATTTGAGAGCGTCGTAAAATATTTTTGTCTACTTGAGTGTAACTTGTGTTACGACTCTAATTACTCACAGGAAAGTTGCAAATTACAAAATTGCATTCGAAATCGATGTCGATTGTTCGTGTTAAACAATCAGCCGATAAATCATTGCCGATTGTTCTTGACGACAGATTTTCGAGACATTGGCTCGAAGTTGGCGAAACTCGCAACGCGATAATAATTCATAAACGTTAATTTTCTCTTCTCGGAAGCAAATTACAAGGTGCGTGTTACTCCTGACAGATGCGCTTGAAAAATATTTACAGAACAATACCCGCTTCTCTCCATAGATAGATCTCATTCTGTTGTTTAATTAATACCCGCGAGTCCGACGTCTGCGGACGTATAGTTTATATTAATTATACCAGGAAGATTCAATTAGTGCGTTTCTCATTACACTTACTTATACCGGTATCCATTATTCATGAGGAACCACCGAGAGGTAGCACCCTCTGACAATGCACGTGATCCTTATAATTCATCGTCGGGACCAAATATATATATAGATGTACGTATAACGTTGTACATATTGCTCTTTTCTTCTGTGTGCAAAGCCCGCGAAAACGTGCCTATTCATACGAGAAATTCTATTGTTCGATTTTCTTTTAAATTCAAAACGTTCAGCTTTAAATGTTCAGCTATATATGTTTTTCAATTTTAATCTGTGTTTTTCTTTCTTATGTATATTTCTTTTATTTTTCTCTTAATTCTTATATATATATATATATATATTTTTTTTTTTTTTTATTTGATCTTTATACACTCGCTATTTATTTTTCTCTAATGTACCATTTCTTACATTGCTCTTTGTACTGTTATCTTTTGATTACGTTGCGCTCTTGAGTTGACTTTTCCCAGAGCGCTTAAATAAATAATAGCTTAATCAATCAATTTTTTAAATGTATTTATCCAAAGGAATATTTGTTTAAACATTTCTCGCATTCATATCGACAAATCTGATCGCTTTTTTTTCTTTTATATAAATAATCGAAACTTGCGCGGAGAGTAACTTTCGTATATTTATTTTTCTTCTTCTACATTCCAAATTAAACATTACAAAACACAGCAGCGACAAATTCACCTGATGTACCACAACCGCGATTTATGATCGAGATTTTATCAACGTGTTTCAAAGTTCTCCGAGAGTTGGATATATAATATATACATATATATATTCGCGTACGTGCCGTAAAGGCATTCAACAGCGACGGGAAAATAATGGGTCAAGAAATACTCGAGAAAGAGTGCACCTCGGGCGACGCCCAATATGTGGCACTCCGCCGGGTGCACTCCTCCTCTCTCTCTCTCTCTCTCTCTTGTAGAAAAATCAACGGCACTGAAAGTGCGAAAGCTGTTTCGTACTCGGCAAAAATTTAAATAAGATTCGAACAAGCGAACGAAAGCGGATGCAATTCCGGAGGTGTTTGCCGGAGAGAACGACCGTTCGTGTTATTCGTGCTCAGGGAATCGATATTACTTGATGAAACGCGCGTTGCGGAATTCAGTTACGGCTTTATATAAGTTTTGCCGGTAAATTATGTGCGCTTTCTCACAGATATTCAATGTACATATATTCATTGTGTATTGATTACGATGTAAAGTAACAATATTTTAATGTTTTTAATATACACTCGGCGCGCTCTTTCAAAGAGATTTGCGTTCTTTTTTTAATGCATTTCATGTGTACAACGAAATGAAAAACAACATGCAATAAAACGAGATGACAGAGAAAGAGAATATTAAACGAATAAATTTTTGAAAGAATTAAAAGCTGTACGTTAAAAGATAATATTCGCAAAAATGTTTTGTACACGAAACAATTATTGCACTGGTCAACGCGAAAATTCTGCATATTTTTGTGCGATGTCAACGCGAATGGAAAAATTTCGCTTGAAACCACGTTAAAGTATAATGTATAATATATATAAAGTATAATGTGAAATACGTGTACATTAAAGCCCACAAAAATATTTAAAAATACAACATTTTCATACATTAAAAATTCTCCGAGATGAACCGCAATTATATGTGCGAAGCAAAAGCTTATTCGTTACGAAAAAAAAAAAAAAAATTGGTAGCGTGTAATCTTATGTGCGCATTTTTGTTTATTGTCTCCTTCTCAATACCTTTTCGTTATTACTAAATTAATTAATAGATAGGACAAGTGAAAAATCTCGCGTGCAAGTTTGCGGAGAATAACGTGCGATAAGCACACCGACCCGATTCTCACCGACACACGAGTTACCGGACGACATCGTCTATTATGCCTTCGTGTTTCGCTTATTTTCATCCGGTAAATCAAGGCAATTGGTACCGCAGGCATTGTACAGAAAATTATCGCGTTTCGCCCAAAGCGATCCTTACATTACACAAAGTGTGCTCATACGAGACTGATGTGAAACGATTTTAACATACTTCGGTTATCCCGCGAAGCACCGTAATTGCGCAAAACAACGCGCGGGGAGGGCTCGAGGGCTCTGCTCATCTCGCACACGCGCGCGTATACACGTATATAGAAATCTAATTTTAATGATAACAAATTAAAAAAAAAAAAAAAATCGAAGATTATCTGATCTCGTATTTCTTCTGACTAATACTCTGTCGTTACTGTTTATTTACCTCGTGAGGATTGCTAATGGCGTAAAATGCACCTCTTAAAACGCAATGTCATTACTCTCGAATTTACGGCATACAAACACACCGCCCGAGTATTATTCAAAAACTCTCTCAAGGCTCGTTCTTTTTTATTGCTGTTGTGGAACGTTCTTAATTAACATCCGCGTAATAAGGCAATCGAGCGAGTTTCGCCAACATTTATCCCTCGTAAAAACACGCTCGCCCTAAAGCGGCTATCGGACGTAGCCGTCCTGAGGGGGTTGGCCGGTATCATCGCACACGCGGCCCGATAGTTCTTACCACAGTCTTTAGGAAGATACGATAACGATTCAATCTTACCTGGATTGCTGTCGGCGTTAGAGCTGAATAGGACGCACAGGCCTGTCTCGTAGTTGACCGCCTGGCAGGAGTCGTTTGCCTGACAGGTCTCCAGGCAGTCGGTAAGCATCAACGTGCCCGGTATGGACTCGAGCATGTTCGTAGGCGCGGTATACACGTAGCCGGTTACCAGCTCGAAGCCGACCATCTCGGGATCGCATTCGTCCGAACCCGCGGACGGCCCGGTGTAATCCGGACCGGACAGGCCGGACGGTACGGACGCGGACGACGGCGACAGCTCGGCCGTCGCAGCGTGCGTCGATTCCGCGGAAGCCGCGTGAACCGCGTGACCGTATCTCGAAGCGGCGGTCTGCAGGAGCAGGAATAACGCGAAGAGTTGTCGACGAGTGTACGGCCGTGTCATTGTCGTGCCTCGATCGAACGCTCAGGTTGCAACGACGTCGCGAACGCGTGGAATCTGAAACAAAAATTCGATTGTTTTTACTCGTTATTTTGAATCGCGGTAGAAAAAAACAAATGTTGAGTTTCTTTTGTATTTTATAGCCAAAAAGGAATCTCTTTCAATTCTAAAAAAACACGTTTTTTGAAGTATTTAAACAATAGTCTAGAAAACGTTAGTTAACGATTAGTGAAATTCGAGAGAATAAGAGGACGCAGATTTAATATTTTTTCTAGACAGCAACTTTTTTCTTTTTGTGTCTGAGACGTGTAGACGTGGTTTACGCTATTTTCTCAGTTTTCCGGAACTACACCATGACGTGAAACGTCGCGTGTCTCTGTCTTTGTGTGAAGAATTTTCATTACATTTAATTATTTCTCATGCTGCGCGAGATGTGTAACTAGAAATAAGTTAAAAAAGAGCCAGAAACGCGGAAGAAATTGCGAATGTAGAAAAAAGTTTGTTGATTCTCGCGCGAAGCACTTAATGGCAAGTGATACACACGCACTTTCTTGTATGGATTTTTTTTTTTTTTTTTTTTTTAAATAAAACTATTGTCTCTGCCGATTCTACATAAATACCTTAGCGCTCTGAGACTGACCGCGTAAGGGGATTAACGGAGATACGGATTAACGGGATGATATCGCCGTTGGTAAAGTGTCGTGCCGAAGTCGTAGGGAACGAGTCTGGTAGATTGGAAAATAAAGTTCGTGGAGCATTAATAATGTAAAGTAGGCATGAGGATGTTTGCAACGATCGCGTTTCATGAATTTTGTAAAGAGGTCGGCATACCCGGTGGTGATTTCGAGGCAACCGAAACATCATTCGATCAACATCGAAATGGCTCGCAAGCAGCAAAAACGAAATAAAAAAATGAAAAATATAGTAACGAGATATGTATTTTTAAAAAATAACTCTCAATGAATTAAGAGATATTTTATATTTTACGCGAGATACACGTTCGCGCGGAAGTGGATTTAAAATATTTTGAAAACATATAACATTACCGCAAACATAATTTTTTTTTTTTTCCAAGTCTATAAATATCTGTTTTCATTAACGTATATAATGCATTACGACAGATTGCGCATAACAAAACTGGACGCCAACGCGGATAAATTAAAACGACAATTAAAATATTAAAAATGCGAAAGCCGCAGCGGCAATAAATTGCGAATCGTTCATATTTCCGTTACACCGCGCCCGCTGTATATATTGCGCAATAAATAACAAACAGCGAGGCGCGCATATGCGGGAATTTAAATCGCCGGATACTTTCGTGCACCACTGTGACCCCGGTGGATTTTCGCGGCCCGAGCAATCTGCGCGCGAAAACGCCGCTCGGGGTTTTGTATTGAAAACAGCGACGCGCCCCGAGATATAATGTGTTCCGAACCGCTGGTTTTTCCTATGCACACCGCACGTTAAAATAATTACGCACCGTGTCGGATGTACCTTTGGGTCCGGCGCGGCACAGAACACACCGAAAATTCCAGTTACCTGGGATCGAGTCGGGCGAAACAGCAGCTATCGATGTTGTACTCTCGACGTCGAATTTTTGTGGGACACGAACGAACCGCCCGGCCGCTGGCACACACCGGACAGAAGATTGCAAACGCACGCAGCAGCAATTCGGGCTTTATCCCGACACTCTCTCGTGCGCGCGTTTGCGCCAAGGCGAATTCCACGAGCACCTTTCTCACGGGATCGTAAACTGATCGCTTGAGAACGGCCGTTAGCGCACAATGCTTGAAAACGGTACACACAAACGTGGGCCAATCGCGGATAGAACCAATCAGTCCAATAAGTTCCGCAGGATATGCGAGAAAAGGGTACCCGAGAGAAGTATATACATATACATATATATATATTTTGTGTGTGTATATATATATATATACATATATATATATGTATCGATTACTTTTGTTTATCGCGCATGGCACCGTAAAACCATCACGCAAAATCACAAAACGCGCGCGCGTCTCACCGATTCGCAATGGTGATGTGCCTCGTCGCGAATCTCGTCTCGTCTCTTCTCGTTCGCGCACGCCGCTCGCGGCCGCTCGTAGGATATAACTATGTCGGCCGGCTGGCTCTTAGGCACTGTGTACACCTGGCTGACTGTGGCTACGGCCGTGGTGGCTCTTCCTCGAGCGACCGAAGACGTCTGCCGGAGGGGAACCGAGGCCGCCGCCGTCTAAGGAGGACAGAACGGTACGCACAATTCGATCGCCGGTACAACACCATTGAAGACATCAACCGCCGGTCTCTCCTACCTCTTTCTCTTTCTCTTGATCGGCCACCTCGCGCATCCCCGCCCAGATTCCCCGCGCGCGATCGCTCGGTCTCCCTTTTTTTTTTTTTTTTTTTTTTTTTTTGACTCGTTCTCAGGTGGAATCATTAAAGACGTGGCAATTTAAGGCGTCAGCGACCGGTTCAGGCCGCGCGTGGTTGACAGCGCGAGTTCACCGGACCCCGAAAGAGATCCTGCTACTTATTTCAAACCCACACGCACTTTCCTCTCAAGTATCCCGTACCTATCGAATGTAATGGTAATTCAACGACGGAATCTATTTCGCGAGATGACGCTCACACATTATATGCCCGCGGATAAGCCCTCGTGTCGTGACACTTAACGCGTGAAGTCGCACGCCGACAGGGATTTACCAGACCTCTCGACATCCTCTCATCCTCCATTATTATTTAGAATACGCGCAAGTCTTTCGCGTCAGCCTTTATTTCAAGTGCTCTTTCCCGTACGTTGACAGTCAGTTGGAGGACGCCGCGAAAAAGCGGATTCTGACAGCGAATATAAACTTAAAACGCTTATCGCCTCGAGTGTCTCTCTTCTGCGTGTAATCGTGAGAGATAACGCATAGTGTTTCCCGTACGGCGTTTCGGTTTCTCGCCCAATTCCTTTGCGCGGTGTACATATAACGGACCGCTCGCTTCGGGCGCACCGCCGCCGAATCAACCATGGAATTTCATTCTTATCTCGCTTCCGGCGTGAGAGCGGCGTCGTTTGTAAATTTACGAGCGCGACGTGTGTTTCGGCCGCGAGTCACAGTCGCGCGCGCAACGTACCGGTTTTATGAGCACAAAACGCGCGACGAACACCGACGTTTAACAGCGGATGCACACGCGCGCACACACACACATACAATCGATCGTAAGAAACGAATTCGACGTATTCCGTGCGGGAATATATCGGCACGCGTGTTTCGATGCACGCCCGAGTAGCGAAGATAATTTCCGTCGACGCGATTAGAAACGAGACGGACGCGCGGGGCGGTCTCCGCTATTAACTGGAACCTGTTGCGGTCGTAAGACCTGAAGACCCGCGAAATGAGCCGATGATGCGTGTCGGGTAAATAGTAATTATGTCGCGCGAGAGAGAGAGACGCACGCATACATTGCTCCGACGAGCTGCCAGAGGAAAGGGGGGGGGGGGAGGGGGACGAAAGTGGGGAATTGAAGAGGTCTCAAAGAGAGCAAAATTGAATGTTCACGTGTGAACAACGCGACCTAGGCCGGGCGTCGGTGTGTCTCCGTGGAAACACACTCGACGATGTACGCGCGCGGAGAAGCTTTCGCGCGGGAGAAAGAGAAAGAGACGACAAAGCAGAAGCGAAAGAAACAAGAAGAAGAAGAGGGAGAAGGACGGTCGCAGCGAGAGAAAGAGAGGGGGGAAAAAGCCTGCACTCCGTACCAGGTGCCTGTACCATCGCGTCACCATGGCGGAATAACGGTGCCTGGATGTCCCATCGGGTTCAATCGTAATCGGCTATCTCGCGCTTGCGGAATTTCGCAGGGAAACGACCGCCGCCGCCGTCATCGTCGTCGTCGTCGATTTACAAGCACGGCCGCTATTCGTCCGCCCTTGAGCACCGCTCGACCCAATGGCCCTTCCCCCCTTATGATGATCGCCCTCCGTAATTCGGCCGCGCGCATCTTTGCAAGCTCGTAAATAAAGGGGTCAGTTCAGCGCGGCCTTTCCGTCTCGGACTCGTCTCGTTTCGCGAACATCGGGCGCCGCGAAATTGCTAGTTCCGAGACAGGCGGTGCGACCGAATGGAACGTTCGCTTCCCGCGAGAGCGAGAGAAAGAGAGAGAGAGAGAGAAAGATTCCGCGGAAACGATCGATCATCGAATGACCGGTCCCAGGCGATTAAACATTTTCCAAGCGTAGGACACTATGTAACCGAATGCCGGTTGAAATAATCTAGAGATTATTAACGTGCGCGTTAGTTATTACTAATAAAGATATACCCCGTATATAGCGATACACGTAAGGAGAACGATCGCGCGGCGCGATAAGATAATTACTACCAGCAATCGGTGGCAATAGCATCAACGCCGCGCGATATAGCCGCGCGCGCGTGTGTGTGTGATGCGTGTGTATATATATGTGTGTGTGCGTTTGTGCGCGCGTGTGTGCGCACGATGCGATACGTGCACAGCAGCGCATTAACTTGTATCAACCGCTCCGGATGGACCGAAGCGATCCTTATGGAAATTGAACAGGGTAACCAGTACTTATTCCTGCTGTGTTTGTTGCGGCCGGGCGTAGCTCGGAACACACACCGGTCGATTACGCCGCGCCGTTCAATCGCTTCGTTTTCTTGTCTACTTTCCAGACGGAGCTCGCTCGCGCGCGCGTCGTGAGAACCTTCGGAGGCCGCGGCAATCCGGCCAATTAGAATACATTTTCCCTCCCCGCGAGAAAGGCCGCGGCGACGACGGAGGCTCTGCCAAATGTGCTACGAGGTTACGGAGAGGTGAGTCACGGTCACCCGAGCGACTCGCGCAGCTACATTAACCGGACATGCGGGACTTATCACACATAACGGCGTAAGGCCGTTCTCGATACTCGTTCTCGGTCAAGCGGATTCGAGCAAAGTTATGCAGAAGGTTATAAGAGAGCGCGCGTGTGCGCTGCGCGCGGCCACATCGTCGTGGATTCCGCGACGCATGGTCTGCACGTTCGGACTGTACCGCCGTGTACGATCTCCCCGAGATTTATAGACGGTACCCGCATTCGTTAGGAAAGTCAGTCCGAGCGATTTAATCCGTACCCACTTTATCGCGCGTATGGATTTCGCGCCATTTCGCGAGGCGAGGCGACGCGTCAAAAAATTTCTTGTCTTCGGCGTTTCTCGTGCGCCGTTTTTCGAACCATCGTCGTCGTCGTCATCGCTCACGAGCTATGAGACGTGAATTTTATATGAAATAAATGCAAACGTATCCGATTAAAACTTCGATATCGCTCGGCCTCTAACGATTCGCTCTCTCGAATTCCGTTTCTGTGTACCCAGCACTTCGGCTAGATTAAATTATTGGAATGCACCCGTAAATGGTCGGCTATCGTTGGATAACGTCTCTCCGATCGATGGATGTGCTCTTCTCTCTCTCTCTCTCCGAGGATTCAATCCATTGCCCCGGGGTGGCGCGCGACGATTAGCGATTTCCTCTGCTCGAAAATTCACACCAGCACCTCTGAATCGCTTCTGCCGCGCGCGCATACCAGACGGACGGATAACGTCTCTGTCAGGCGATCGTCGCGGACGTGCTCACACGTCGTCGAAAAGAGAACGTGAGCTCGTTACGTAATTATTCGATGCTCTACGTCAGAGGAAGCGAAAAGGAGCCGCGGTCGCCCTGAAAGCGGCGACGTGCGTCCGTTTGAGAAGCGATATATGTGTACGGCAGGGCCTTTAAGCGTGCGGTTGGCATCAGCCGGGCTGGTTCATCCCGGGCTTGATCGCCGATCGCGAAGTCGAGTCCCGCGGAATCGAGCCGAGGGAGGAAGCCTCCGTTAATGGTACGTTCCGCGCGGGTTCGACGCGCTATGCGTCGACCAGGAAAATGCGAGTCGGATAACCAGGAAACTGGTTTATGCGTGGCTGCTCTCTCCGCGCTGGCTGGCTCTAAGTGGGTACCTACCACCATCCATAACGCAGCGCACACACGGACGTACGCTGGCTGTCGGCGGGAACGAGACGGTAGACGTGCGAACAGAATGGAACCGAGCTGGAAGGAGAATTAGATGGAACACGAGCTATAGAAAGAAGAACGAGGACGAGATCACACACAGAAAGAAAGAGAGAGAGAGAGAAGGTACGAACGAAAAGGGACGAACGCGTGGAGAGAAAGGAGAAGAGAGCTCGCTTGAAACGGGTGAGCTGCCACGGTGAGCGCAGCTCTACCGCGAATGCTCTCGGAAGGCAAGTGGAAGGATAGAAACGAGAGAAAAGCAAATCGCACAGGAAGAATCGCCCTCTGGCTATAGAACTTCGCGGACGAGCGACTTAAGGATGACACGTCTCTATCTCTCGCTCGTCCTTCTCCTCTCTCTCTCTCTCTTTCTCTCCCCTTCTCTCCCCTTCCTTCTCTCCTCGCGGCTATCTCCCGTTTATCTTCGCACGTCTCCGGGCTCTGCTGGGAGATCTGTCGTGGCCGCGCGCGCTGATGAATCCGTCGTCAACGGCAGGGGTTGAGAGACCGGCGATTTCGGAGAAACCGGAGTCCCAACGCCGAGGTATAACGCGGTAATTAAACTTTGCTCGCATTACGCGAGTATCTCGCTTCTCTCCATTCTCCGCGCTCCCTTTATCGGCGCGGGAAGTATGCGAGGAGGGGGGAGGGAGTTTCAGCGAAGTGTCGCCCGGGAGATTGATGGTGGTTGGCCCAACTCCGTGTTATAGGTAGTGGCCTCCTCACATTCTCCTCTTCCCCTCGGCGATCTTTCTCCCCGTCGCCTCTAGGCCTTCTGTATCGTCGTGTGTTTGCGCGCTCGGTTTCCACGACGTGCCGTGCCTTTTCTGGTTCTCTGTCCTCTCCCGGTGGCTCTTATCGCTACGGCGCAGGGAAGGTGGCGTGTCGCGACTCGTGCGTTCAATCGCGATAAAAGATCTTGTCACGAGACTGGGAGCGGCATTGCGATCCGCAAGCTCGAACCTCTTCTCTCTTTCTCTCTCTTTTTCTTTCTGTATATCGCGTTCGACTCGCGTTGCGTGAAGCGGTTTATTTGCATAGAGCTGGCTAGCGCGCTGGGGGTGGTAGCTCCTCGTAATTTTTTTTCTCTTTTTTTTTTTGGTTCACGCTCGCTCTTCCTACTCCGCTCTCGTGGGAGACGTAGGCTCGCTCCTCGACGACACTAGTTTCGCTCCGGCATTTGAATCCGTACTACGTATCATCCGTATGTGCACATCCTCCACCGGAGCGTACACGCATACTTGTTCGCGAGAGAACCTCTTCACGCGCTCCGCGCGCTGAAAGTGTACACTCGTATCGGCGCGCACTTCTTTTCCCGAATGGCGCGCGCGTTATCGAATCCCCCATTCAAATGACGAGCGCGCGGTCCGTAATATAGAGAGATACGTATAGGTATATAGAACGAAGCGAGTTCGAGAGGGAGGATGATGCGCGGAAATGGATCCTATTGAATTTTTCTACTTTATGAGTTTGTCGAATCCCCCGTGGGATGATGCTGAGGTCGGTGCGAAATCGATTCTACACGCGTGCCCATTTCCACGATGGAGTGTGTGCGCGCGAGAATCACCGTAACACACAACGATTTGCCGATTTACCGAAAACGCATCCTCCAGCCGCACGGTATATCGCACTATTAAATGGTACGTGAACACATCTCGCGAAACGGGGACGCGCGCGCGATAGCACCAGTGGGAGCCTTCTCCGTCGCTGCGGCTCCAGACGCGTTCGCGCGCAAGGTCGTGGGACACCTGCGAGCTCGGCCGGTGAATCGGCGGTTACGCACGTATAATAGAACTACCGCTCTCTGATTGTCATTACCGTTGCTTTCCGCGCTCATCACCTTCGCAGTTGCAGTGCGCAACGCGGGTTTACTGCACCCGGCGCGGTTTGCGGCGACGGCGGACCAGAGAGGAGAGAGCGAGCGAGCACGAGGAGTGCGATAGAAAGAGATAGGGATATGTTGATTGAAGATAAATCGCCGAGAAATGTAGTTTGACGCGATTCCCCTCCGCGTATGATCCGCTTCCTTCTATATGTTTTAGCGGCCGTGACACGACGTAATATTTCTTTCGCGAGGCGGCGATGTATCAAACTACTGCTATTGTGTCTCTTCTCTCGAAGTCACGTTACTCACTGTCGTAATGGAAAGCTAATTAACGATGCTCGCTTGACGCGACGGAATGAATTCGCGTTCTAATATTATAATAAAATATAAGTATAAATAATATTATAACAAAATATAAATAATTCGCGTGGCGTTCCTAGAGAAAGAGAGAGAGAGAGCGAGTGAAAGAGAAAAAGAAAGACAAAGTTGGCGGCAATTAACTCACCTAGTGTACGATCGATAACCGCGACGAAAGCTGCCGGATCGTCGGGCGTAAATCTTGACGAACACTACTACGACCGCGGCAACGACAACTACTTTCTCGATCGTGCAGAACATAAGTTCCCGAACTACGCTCGATTTACCAAGCCGTTTCGCCCGCACAGCCCGTACCTTAGTTAAGCGGCGGTTGACTGACTCTTCTGAGAGGAATCGATCCCCTAACGCCTATGATGCTTCGGGGGGTTCTCTCCTCGAGAGGATCTCTTTGAAAGCTTTTCTACGATTCGTGTCCCTTCTGACGATGAGCGGTAACGATCGGGAAACGTTATCGTTCTCCGATCCGCGTTATTGGTGCCGAATGCCGCTTTGAAAGAAGGCAAACTTTATTGAGAACTACTGCCGCGGGGCACTTTACCGATAATTAATGCTTTAATTGCGACTGGCAATATACACTGTCTCTATTTTTCTCTCTCTCTCTCTCGTCATGCTCTTTAACTTCGAACTGTCGTAGCTCGAGAGTTGTTTTGCAATTTCCGGCTCGAATGAATAACAGCGCTGCGATCGTTACATTCGTGTAATTTTACGAAATGTGAAATATTGGCTCGATAATACAACATGCGCGCTTGTCGTTATCAAGCTGCGTTATCACGACAATTGAAACGAGATCCGTGTTTCAAAGGACTCGTAAATTTAGTACAATGTACGTAAAACGATCCAGTCTAGCAATAACAATAGTATTTTAATTATGTCATAATAATATGGTGCAATTGAAATATTTTGTGCGACCGATTATTTATCCGAATATACGAACTCTCTCTCTCTCTCTCTCTCTCTCTCTCTCTCTCTCTCTCTCTTTCTATTAAATATTGTTATGTGTAATGTGTAACAACCTGCACACTGCACGCCGCTTCATATAGGGAAACTACTGCTTCGAAACAGTCAATAATTTACATTATATGTAATATGTTACGACCCCTCTGTGTGTACCGTGTATTAACCGGGATGTTCGATCTGTTTGTGTACGATTATAGCTGGTATCGAGCCGGGTAGATGTTAGAGTTGCCTCGCAAATTTGTCAACAACGGTTAAATAATACATACTCGGTTCACGTAATACTTATACGCATTATTAATGCACTTCGTATACAATGTGAGAATTTACAATCTCTGTTATTGAAGCGTACAATGGCATCTGTTTGTATACATTATTCATTTTCTGGAGAATGACACTCTTTATATTGTTAACGACGAAACGTTGCCAGCTTTTATGCCACGACTCCAACAGAGACCGACATCGCGCGCATTTGCTTTGGTATTTACAAGCCACGCATACGCACAGATTTATCGACACGACTACTGTTCGCCCGAGGCTGCGCGTTCGCAAATTTTGATGAAATTCGCTCGGGAATATTCGTATCTCGCGGAGGTACATATGCGCGCGCACGCGCACCTTTCTGATAAATCATTTATTAATTTTCCCCTTTCCTTGTGGCTCTTTAATTACATGGTCTCGTTTCAATTTTACTTGATATGCATGAGCGGAATTTCGCTCCCGAGTGAAACACGCACTCGCCGCTCCACTTTTTCACTCGGATTGCAAATACTCTCTCTCTCTCTCTCTCTCTCCCTGTGTTTTTTCTGCTCGTCAACAACGCATTGCGAGAGACGAATCGTCGACAGAGCGCGATTTCGAGCAGCTTTCGTAAAATTTCACGTTTACCAGAAACGCCTGTGCGACGTCACGCGGAAATAAAGCGACGCTTCTTATTTATATTTGTCGAAATCGCGCGCGCAAATGTTTTCGAGCGAGCTCTAACTCAATTCAAACATGTTGGTTCGAGAAAACATGCGAGATCTGTCTTCTCCGAAAATTGCACATTTTTCCGCGACTCGTTTCCGCGAGTGCGAGATTTTTTATGATGCGATAAAATAATCGCACATTGTAATTTCAGATCAAAGGTTTCGCAACATGAACATTTTTCCGCTACGAGAAAGCGATTCGGTTTGTGAGAAATGCCCGGATTATCGTATTAAGCTATCAAGCTCTCCGGAGCTCAATATTTAAATCGCGGCTAAATACCGTTAAGAAACGCCTATATCTCCCGTGGCACCAATCAGATAGGCGCATGAAATATTGCGTGTGTCCGCATACCGCTAGTCCCAGGGTGTTTTAATAATTATTTCCACGTTCGGTTTTACTGATCGAGCAACACGCAACTGGTTATAACCGCGCGCAACAACATCTAAATCCACATACGTACTCCCACAATCTGTTACACCCCGCGAGGAAATCTAAATCCAACGTAGTTAATTGCATCCTCCGTTGATTATCGGCTTTAAAGTAAAACCGGCGCGCGGTTTGAAAACGTAGGTAGGTATACGGAGAGCGTATATGCAGATTAGCGTACATACGAACACAAAATACCTCCAACCGTTAGGAACTCACGCATGTTCTGTGTATACGTGTGGTATCCATCACCTTTCGAAGCAAGATCGTCGGACCTGCGGAAATAATCCATCGCGTGAAATCGCGTTTCTGCAAATATGTTGCAGTTCTCTCGCGCAACAAGTAGTCGTGTACGGAGTTGCAAAAATTCGTATCTCTCTTTTTCTCCGCTCATCATCGCTCATAATAATAAATTATTTTCCCATATGCGAACATCGCGGTAACGAACGGGCTTATACGCGGTAGCTAACGGCCACTGTCCGCAATGATTTATAACAATTCCACGCTATACGGATCTCATTTAGCCCCGGCCTAGCCGCGCTCTGGCCTTTCTTCCGTCTTGGTGATCCTCGGGAGTTATCCGCGCGCCACCGGCGCAAACGAGCGTCCGATCGCCGATGATATTATACGACCGAGATATTTTCGTCTCTCTTTCTTTCTCTCCCTCTTTATTTCTCTCTTGTCTCACGGCGGTCTCGCGAGAGAGAAATCTCCAGTCGAGGCTTCTGCCTTTAATGAAATCCTTGAACTTCCTCGACGACATTTCTCGCTCCTGTATCAGCCGCTCAAATCCCCTCCCGATAAGTGCATCATCGCGGTGTAACGGGGCGCCAGCTTGGCTCATCCTTATCGGTAACGATAATTGTGTCTTCTGCTCCCTCTCTCTTTCTCTCTCTCTCTCTCGCTCGGAGAGAAACGCCAATCGAGTCTAGCTCGTCCTCAGATAATTCGCAGTATCCAAATGCTCGAGTCGCGATGGCGCATAACATCGATTCTTATTTTTATTGGGTCTATCGAATGATAAGATACATATACTCCGGGATACTCCGAGCCAAAAGTGTCGTCATCTGCTTATACGACGGCGCTCTACGAAATTCCGATCGCGGAGGCGGCGAGGTTACGGCTCTCTTATATCGTCTCTCTTGATATCGGGAAAGGCGCGCATACGTAATTCGTTATCGACGTTTTTTTTACGAGGCGAAGGAGAAGCTCCGCCGCTATATAGCGTCGGAGTATACGCGGCTTCGCAGATAAGCGGCAAAATGATTATCAATGTCTCCGCGGCAGATTTATCTCGCTCGTTGACCCCGGCCGCGAACTTTCCGCCGAGAAACAGGAGTGGCAGGGAATAAGGGGAGAGAGAGGGGTCCTCCGAGACGGATTTCGCAGCGACCGGCGTCACTCGTGATTCACCGACGGTGATTAAGAGCTGACGATCGATCGTCGATCATCGTCGTTGCTTCATCGATTCCACCGGTATGCGGACGCGATTAGTTCTATCATACGATCGCGCGGGGTTAAGCGTTTCCCAGGGGTGTGCGAGAAGATGCGTCTTCGTTTGACTTCGTTTCTCTCCTTCCTCTCCCCGCCTCTTTCTCTCTCTTTCTCTCTCTTTCGGGACTATCTTTTCTCTTTCGTCGGTCTCATCTTCCTCTTCGTTAGGGAACAAGAAGGCACGCCGTGTGTCGTTACCCGGGCCATAACGATCGGTCAACGAGGCACAAGCGGAGATTAGTCATCCCCCGGATACTTAGTAGCCCGGGCTCTCTCTTGCGCGCACTACGCGTCACGCGCCTGTGTACACACACACGGCGCGTATCTGTATATCCTTCATTAGCGCCGGTCGCGCGGAAAGACCGGCTAATTACGCGGACACATAAGGCCGTGGCGTTACGCACAATATATATCCGCGGTAGTTAATCGACCGCGTCGGGGTACTTCGGCGGAGATTTTCATTCGACGAGATAAAAAAGTCATCGAAGGAGGAAGAGAGAGAGAGAGAGGCGCCATTACCAAGCGCCAAGCGCGAACTCCGACCGCGCGAGATCGATGGTTCATCGCTCGAGCGAGTACTTCCGGATGTAAGTACTTCGCGAGATTGATTTGATGACATTACGATCCTCGGGAATACGGAACGTAATAATCGTAAAATTCGGTGCCCTCCTTTTTTGCGCTTCCTCGGCTCTTTTTGCCGAACACGTTGAATTTAATCTCGCGAAAAAGAGGGAATCGCGTGTCTATAACGCGTCGTTTTTCTCTTATACGTACGTATACATATGGATGTTTCAAGCAAATATGCCTGCGGCGAGGTATTTAAACACGCGGAATATGCCGAGTCGCTCGCGCACTGTGTGGCGTTAGTCCTAACAGCATCTTTTTGTCGTGTTCTCGGACCTCTCGCAGAGCAAACGGTATAATTGGCTCTAAGAAAGTCACGCAAGAGACGGGAGAGAGAGAGAGAGCACTGTTAACACTAACAACGTGTTCTGAATACACCGCCGTCGGGAAACCGAAACGAACAAAACCACGTAGCGCTCTCTTTGGAATCGGCGACTACCTCTATTCATGTCAAACTACTGTCAGCTTTTTCTTATTCCAGACATATGTTCTGCTTAGAATTCCATATAAAGTGGCCTTAACAACCGTTCCCCCACATTACGCAACGAGAACTGCGGAATATTAAGGCGCGGATAATTAAATTGAAATTTGTTCGAAATATACGTACGACGAAAAATTATAAAATTCATTCGCTTTAATCGCTGGATCAGATCTCGAATCGACGACATTTCAAAAGTGGACATTTCAATTTTTGCGCGAAAAAAAAAAGAACCTCTCTTTTGCATAAAATCGTATGACAAATCGTATCGCATAACAAATTTTATCGCACGTGTCAATCAACCGCGGAAGTTGTCGGTCCGGATTCCGCGAAAGTAATAGTGACGCGTGAAAGTAAACGCACAATCGGACGATCTGTCATCACGCGGTAGGCGTCATACAACTTTAGACGGTGATTTATTACCGACTTAACAGCGCAATGAAGATTACCTCACGTCGCCGTGATCGCGCACTTGCAGAAACCGATATACGCGTGAGCGTACGAATGCTTTGGCAACGACAAAAATTACGAGATGTTGTTAACCGACGCCCCTCCGCTCGGCGGTGAAAATATAACATCCGCCGCATAAGGAACTCGCAGCTAGGGTAATCGAACGAGTAACTTGGTCTTGTCTCTGTGCACATATGAGAACTGTATGCATATCATCTAGTTAAATTACCATTTTACAGCCTTGTTGACCTTTATCGCATCGCGGAAATGATTAAATTAACGATCGAGATCTCTTCTCCCGGAATCTCTCGGATGGCAATTCCGATAGTTTCGCCGCGCGCGTCATCCGCAGGAATTCAGGAATCGTCCGTTTCACCGAAGAGCTTCATGGCGTTTTCGAAATCTCGTTAAGCACTAACGGCAATTTAATTATGAGCGTACGCGATGCCAATTACGTCGATGCCTTCGAGAGTAGCTCCGGTTTGTGAGATACGCCGCAGCCGATAACGAACGCGCGTGCAGGTGCTTTCTTTTTCAACGCCGGTTTTTTTTTCCTCGAAAGAAAAGAGAGGGAAGAGATTCGCGCGCAAGGAGAGAGAGAAGGAGAGAGAGAAGGATGCATAAATTAACGATTTACAAGGCGATGCGCCCGGGACACGCGATACGTCTTCTCCTTGCGTTGCGTGTCGCTATGCGATACGTCGAGCGCGTCCCACATTCTTGACGATCGAACGAGGCTTCTCAAATTTCGGGCAAGGTCAACGACCCTAACCTGCTGTGCGACGAACGCACCGGATGACATTTAAATCTCTTCCGAGAGATTCGTGTTCTCCGTTTCTTAAAAAAACCCGCTAGTCGACCTCACAGCGCCGAACTCCGGTTCGTCTCGCGCGCAAGAGTTATTAATGACAAATCTCTTAATGTCGACTTCCTTATTAGGAGCGGTGATCAAGATCGGTGATCAAGACCTATAAAAGCTCTCCGGTTTTCTCGGTAATCGCGATAAACGCGACGGCATTCGGATTCCGCCCGGTTATTCGCGCGCAAGCAGGCTTATCGCTTATCGGGCGTAAACGAGTTCTTCTTTTTTTTTTAATAATATAAAGAGAGAACAGTGTAATAAAATTCGCCGCTCGTTTTCACGTTGTATCTTATCTCTTCGCAAATGGTAATACGTGTCATTATGCAATCTAATCGATATCATGCCCGGACGAAACATTTTTACATGTTTTTTTCTTTTCTTTTGTTTTTTGTTCGCGTTACGCTTGTTTCTCCCGACTTTCAGCTTTCGATTAATTGGGTCACCGCTGTGCACACACAAGCCAGATTATCCGGTTTTCCGTTTTCGATCCCGGCCGGGTTTTCGACGTTCGTTCACCGCAATTTCTTGCCCGTGTGTGTGCGTGTGTGTGGGTTCTCCACCGTCGTCCGGGCCGCTGCAAGGATTTTCTTGCAACACGGCTGACTGAGGCTCGAGCTTTATCGCGCTCGCATCGGCGACCGCGTTTATCACGCACGCCTAATAGCGTCACGGATTTCCACCGGTCCGTGGCAGGTTGTTGGCTGCAGCAGCAGCAGCAACAACAACTTATCTCAGGTGGTGTGTGGTTTTCCGTAAGACCTTCGTGGAGCGAGACGCGCACGGCGAGATACGCGCCCGCACGACAACACGAAATCGGCCTCGCCACGGCCACGGTTCATTGCTCACACAGCTCGTTGCCCTGCGAATATCAAAAAAAAAAAAAAAAAAAAAAAAAAGAAAAACAAAAAAACAAAACAAAAAGGAAGACGAAGCGAGCACGACGTGTCGCACGGACGGAAGTATACGCGATGATCACGAAAATTTCAGTGGGACGTAATCGCGCGGCGATAGAGCGAGCAAAAATATATATAGAGAGAAGCTTTTGTCGAGAACGGACGGAGGGAGAGCGGCTTACGTAAACGCGCGATTACTATCTCCTAATAGCCCATTCTTACTTATATGGTATTGTTTCCGCGGCTCACTTAATTCCATTCTATTCTATTCCACCCTTTATACATTATCATTCTGTCTCTGCATATATACGTACACCCCCTTCCCTCCTCCCCGTGTGGCAACGCTTGCGTTTCCGCGCTGCGGGCAAGTGTGTATCTCCAAATTCGGAGTTTACGTAATTCGAGGATTATCGGACAACGTCGTTCTCTCGCCCCCCGTGCGCGCGGCTCGAGTTTCAAATTTATGCATATATCTATGTAAATATAGAGAGAGAGAGAGAAAGAGAAAGAGAGAGAGAGAGATAGATAGATAGATAGAGAGAGAGAAAATGTTTTAAATAATATGCAGTAGTAAATGATATCGAGATAGTCTCGAGACGATATCATTCACTTTTAATGGCATCAATTGTCGAGGTACGAATAATACACATCTTCGAGAAAAGAACGAATCCCCATCCCTCTGGAGCCTCCGAGTACAGATTCCGTCTGTAAAATGCGCCCTCCGTCTTTCTTCCGCGATATTCAGACCGCGGCCTGAGAAGAGTTTTTCACGGACGTCCAATTCATCCTCAATTCTCGGAGATGTAACCATTCTTTCGCGAACGGGGGAGGGGGGATCTCTCACTTACTCGCGAACTTCCCCGACGAACTGAAGCTGATAATGAGGACCGAAGGAAAATCAGCGTCTTAGCATGACAATACGACAGGTTCGCCCTCCTAATGGGTTACATGGTAGCGGAAGACAAGTGGGAGAGAGAGAGAGAGAGAGAGAGAAGCAAGCAAGAGATAAAAAGCGCCCTGACGGCCGGAAATTTCCATAAAACAATACCTCGGATATTAATCAACCTTTCTTGCCCGGCTCTGTCCAGGTCGTCGGCCTCCTCCGTCGAAACTTTCCCTTTACCTCTGCCCACCCGCGGGACCTACCTCGTCATTTCCCGACGGGGAATAGACGTTAATAGTTTGACTTATCTTCCGGCGCTGTGATGACGAGTTCGTACGCAAAAAAAAAATTTTAATATTTCGATATTTCGCTCGAGCAAACGGGCGTTATAAATTGGAACCCCGACGATTCGGAGGATTCGTGTTCAATTAGCGCGTGCGATTTAAATCGCGAAACCCTCTGTTGCGCACGCAACGCGCGCTTCTCGCACTCGCACAATTATGAATCAATTTCGATGAAAAGGTTCGGGTTTTATCATCGCTTTTACAATTAATCACCAATTTCAGCGCGGAACGCACTCGGGTCTGACGGTAGATTGCCGGTTTTTTTTTTTTTGTTGGTTTTTCGCCGTTCTCTGTGCGAACGCTATAATTAACCTAACAGATGAAAATTTCATAGTGGATGGACTAAATTAACAAAGCACGACTCTTCGGTTCTTTAAAGCGCACGTACGTGAAACAATAGATAATTCTATGCGTACCCGTAAATTCAAAATTACAAACATTATGGCCGCGTTATGTTTTACGCATTTGGTTCTGTTCTATCGATATATTTATTAACACGCGCGTCAAAGTTCAATGGATGTTATGTACGATGTCATTTCAAATTGCGTTAATGCGTCGTTGACCGTGCATAACGCGCTCGGTATTATCTGCAAATATTAATTAGCGACGTGTGTTTCTTTCACATTTAATTCATCATGTCGACATTTTCGTAATTAATTCCAGAGGCCAAATAAACATTTTATATACGATGAAAAATATATAATGTTTTACGCAATGGAATTATTTCAAAATTGCGAAGACAAATTGGTCTTTAAACATTTCAAAACCACTTTTGACAGTCTTCGAACTAAAGTTTTCGCCCATAACGATTAAACCGACCCAAGTACGGAAAACATTTAATCCGTAAGCGCGCGGGACGGAAATAACGGCGAACTCTCGGCATTCGTGTTCCACATATGTCGGCGGATTTAAGTCGTACATCACGGCGGAAAAAGTTGCCGGCCGTTGCGGAAAGTTACGTCGCGCATTTCCGCGACAAAATCCGTCCGCAAGATCTTCTTTATCGCGCCCTGGGATTAATCGAAGCTGCGAGCTGCGGTTTCAGATAACCAGCTTGCACGTTACGTGCCTGACGCGTAAACGACTAAATACGGAGGGGGAGATATTTGCCACGAGCGGCGGCGCGAATTAATATTCCCATAGGAATGCTTCCGAATAGCCGCCTTGCGTTACCGACGCCTGGCGTCGACTTCGCGGTCGCGCTCATGCTCACGATGAGGAAAGCGTTGCACCTCCCGTTTTCCTGCTCCCCTCCGCGAGCAATATCGCGGCTGTGTATTTTGCGACCATTTGCGCGCGAATATGGTTACACGAGATTAGGGAGTGAATTAGCGCATTCAATTAACGGTTACGGCCGTTTCCGCGCGCTACCTATTTCACAAGATTTCTCCCGGCGGTGTCTGGCGTGTATCGTATCACGTAATGCAATTCGGCGATATAATGCGAGACGCTCACCGGAGGATGGAGAGAGTCTTTTGCCGATTTAAGACTCGTCGATGCGGCGCGCGTGCAAGCTATAATCACGACTCTCGATATCTCACGTTTCTCGCCGGACACGCGAATTTCCGGCGAGACTTATTTCAACGGATTTTCTTCCGGCTGCGACACGTAATGCATTTTGGCGCCGATATACTCACAGAAAAATTGACGCATCTAAGAGCCATCGATACATTTTATCTCGATGGCAGGCGGAACGTGCGATTCTGACGTGGCTCGTACATCAGATCCAATCGCGCAAAGATTCGCCGATCGATATTTAAATTGCCGAATTATATATGGCGGCGAGACAGCATACGTGTATCGAACTCTATCTTTCACATGAAGAGCAAAGTGTCAAAAACTACTGTTACAAAAAAAAAATTCTCCTGTTTATTTCGTTGCATTGCGCGTTTTTTTTATATTAACAGTTTTAGTTCGCGCAATCCTTTTGCACTTATCGAATTCAATTTCATTAGTGTGCATTTTAATGCGCAACACGGCAGAAGCGCCCGGCAAAAAAACGCGCTCTGTCCTCTCATTCAGAACGCGCACGTATGTCCGTAGGATGCAACGTCCGAGATTATCCCTATGCGGACTCTCTCGGATACGGCGGTTTAATCTCGAGTCGCCGGTAATCTAATTCGACCTTTAGAGTCACCGCGCCGTCGCGATGCTCTGCGAGCAACGAAACCGCCGCCGTACGTAGCGGAGAAGCGTCCTCGATTTCGCCGTTTTTCTCCCGCGGTTTTTTCCTTCGGTCTCTCAAGCCGACGTATCTCGCTCGTTGAAACAAAATTAAAGCTGTATCCGAGAGGAGGCGACCGCCGCGAGCACGTTTCGAGAATCAAGAGACGGGTGCACACGCGTGCATGATGACGCGCTTCGCGTCTTGTTTTCCTGGACACGCGAAATTGCGAAACGCGACACAACTTGCTGCGAGCTTTTCCGCAGCAACTTTAATTGCGACCGTCGTTCATCGCGAACGGTCGCGACAACCGGGCATTTTTATATTTTCGGCGATCGCAGATTTTATTTAATCACACGAGATTAAATCGATGTCTCTCAAAAAAAAAAAAAAAAAAAAAAAAGAAAAAAACTGTAGAGACGAACCCATCGTATCGGCTGTTGAAATATTGAATTGACAGCTTCTCGATTTCCGCTCGCGTTCGTTCACATACACATACGCTCACACTTTTTGCGCATTGTCGGCATATTTCAAATTCGCAATGTATTGATTTTGGATTTTTGTCATCGTTTACGCGTGATGATCGCGCGAATTGCATATTCGCCACGTGACTCGAGCGAACCTTTCGAGCCCGATCAAAACGGAAGCAACAAAAATTACTGTATCAGCGAGGAAACGATCGGTTAGCGCGCGAGCTCTCGGTCAAAAGACGATGCAAACTGCAAGAAACGATCGTTCCTTTTCGCCCGCCGATGTCACACCCCGGCCGGCATGAATACAAATCGAGGCTTTTTCACGAGGATGGTGTTGCTCGACGGCGGGTCACACAAACCTCCCCCGTCCGATCGCGAACGAGAGAAACGCTCGCGCGCCACGTAGCCGTCCATTTTTCTGACCGGGTTAAATTTCTACGACTCGACGGCGCGACGTTGACGAATGCACCGGCCGAAGAAATCGTGCCTTGCGACGCGCCCGGACGTGCTCGCGCTATCGTTTGCATGAAAAATCGCCGTGATGTACCCTAAATCCCGCCGCCGCCATCAGCGACGTTACCCGTCCCGTTAGCCCGTGATTCGTTCAAGCGCGACGATCTTGTAACACAAAACAGGTCTCACGCCAGTTTCAGCGGAACATTCTTCTTAACTCGAATGGATTTTTATACATCAACATCTTAATGCGCATTTAATTAAATGCATTTAATCTTTAATGTCTCGAAGTGCACCGTTTTATTTTCCCGATTGTAGCTGTAATCAAAGCTGTACTCGCATCTACATAGTTGCAGAATAGTGTGTTATCGTTCGTTTAATATTACGTACTTGTTACGCCGTACGGGATATTCCCGGCGTCATACGGCACGATTTATAATGATGCGCATAGATATAATTGGCAACAAGACACTCGGAGATTGACTATAAACCTGTATCAGCTCGTTTATGTTACGATACGATATGATTCATTGTTATGCGCCAAGTCAGCAAGAATATGCTGCGTATGTGGACTCATAACGCCGGAATAATTTACATCGCGATAAAATCCGCGCGTAATCTATTTGATTGCGGCTCGGGCCGTTCTTCTTGCATCAATGATTGTGTCCGTGCAGATAACATCGTTACTAGCGCTCGCAGCGCGTCCCGTCGCATGGATGCAAAACGGGTTATGACCAGCGGGATTCACAAAAGGAAGACTGGTCCGTGCGCGGAATAGTTAAACTCTCGTAGAGAACGAGATTGAGACAAAATAATTGTGCCGAGACCGACACGCTGCGCGCGAGAGTCTATCTCCGTTTGCTAAACTCCGCGCGATAACGTTGCGAAGATTACACGAGGACGCAATCGACAGACGTGAATGTCGCACCGCCAACGTCGAAAAAAAAATCCTATCGACCGGTTTTCTCCGAGAACGCGGACTCCAACCGGTGTATTATACCGCGTATATATGTAGATCGCCGAGCTGAAAGACCGGATGATATCCACAAACGTGCGCACGTCCGGAAGACGCGATATTAGTTCGATAAGAAAAGGAGCAATATCGAGTAAGCGCATCTTACATGTATTTTCTCGCAGAAGCGTACTTTGATTCCCATAGAAATATTAATTTTTTTTTTTTATACGAATGTGTACATTCGCGTTTTAATATATTCTCTATTTTCTTTGTTTCATAATTAGTTCCGAGAGCAGATTTATTATTTTAATAGAATTTTAATTGGAAGCTTAGTTATGTAATGAAATTACCTTAATGTGTTGAAGATTAGGAAACTGTGGGAAAAGAGAAAGAGACAGAGAGAGGAAGAGATAACATCTAGTTTAATTCTCTCAGAGAAAATATCATCTCCAAGTTGGGGGTCTCTTCACTGTGTATTCAAGAAAAGGAGTGAAAATAGTTTCTCTAAAACACGTCTCCGCGTATTTTCTCCGCCACAGACGCGGAAATTCGAGCGAACCAGAAGCTTTTGGAAACAGAAATCCGATTTGCATAAATAGATCCCTCCCCAGATCTAAGGAGCTTAATGAAGTCTTCGAAAATTCATAATTTTCTCTCGGAATCCCGGCGTGTCTATCGCGCTCTTTAAAACCAGTCCCTGGTCGCGGCATCACGCGCGTTTATGTACTTCGTGATGTTACTTCCGCGATCCCCGGCATGAACCCGGGCGCGCTCGAATGTCGATTGCGATCGGGGCGCGCGTTATGAATAGGTCGCCTTCGATATTTCTCACCGCAGCCCGCGGTGCCTCGCGTCTCTTTGTCGCCGATCGGCTGATCCGAAACGCGGATTACGCTCGCCTACGGGACTGTAAACTCGCGCAAAGAGATCGTGTTCGCTCGTACTGCAAACACACACACGATATCCGAATACATTTGCATCTGTGTGTACAATAGAGTACCGGAGAGAAGAAAGAGAAAGAGAGAGAGAAAAAGAGCGAAAACTCTTTTCCGCGTTCTTGATATTTGCCGATTCCGTGCGTGTACAACACGTGCTCTCTCTCCGTTCGGCTTCCGACCGCAACACACAGCATCCGCGGAAAACATATAATATCGTTACGTGTAAAAGCAGTCGAGACAAAAATGTTAACTCGAGTTAACATACTCGAGCGCTGTCAAAGTTAGATTCTTATCCAAAAATATCTACGCGCTGTTAAACAAATATTGACATTATCAAGAAAGATCATATGTAATGGTGACAAAATATTTGCTGAAATTGACTGCACGTTGAAGTTATAAACGGCGTCTCTGCTCTGCCTTGATTACTCGGGTCTATAGTCGTATATGAAAATAATTAAAGGCGTCTTTAATGTCAATCGATTCACCGTTACGGTATTAATGAGGATCGCGACTATACGAAGGGATGATAAACAACGTGGCGGTGGCGTGTATAAGCCTTAAATTATTTTGACCCAGATGCGACGTCGCAGCTGCGGGAGCGTTTTATTATAGATAGCGCGGGATAGAACGAAGGGACACAACCGCTATTGCCGGTTTAATCGACCAACTTTTCTGCCCGTTCACGGTTATGTGGCTGTGTGTCTGACGCGGGAGGAAGCAGCTCGCGGACGAAAATTAATGGATCGGTCGTACACGCGCGCGCTATACAGATACGTACTTATGTGCATTGTTGCACACGTAGCCATTCGTGAATTCACATAAATTGTGTCACGCGTGCATGGTAACCGCGCGGACGGGAAGGGAGAGGAACATCACCACGTGAAAACCGGTGGCACAGGCTGCAGGTTATATCGCATATTCCGTTACGCGGAAGCGAAGTTTCGCGCGGTCGAAAACTCAGGGTCTGAGCGCATTTTCGGCAATTGTCCGTTTCAAAATGTGTCAGAAATATATGACGCGAACTGTAGCGCACATAGAATAAAGTAACAAGGCTACTTCGGTGTCCTCAATTTTCGTTTACCACCAGCCGGTTTTCATTTTCATTTCAGGTATTAAAGTTCTCACGGCAAAAATACCATATTGTGCTGTATTTCTCCATTACGATTTTATTAAATCGCGAAGGGGTGGTTTAGTCTGATATTAAAAGCTGAAGTTTTTCGAGAAAAAGAAACTAGGATCGAAATTACTCGAATCGTCGCTCTTTTTTCTCTTGCTTCATTTTCTTTTCTTGCTTAAAGTGAAGCAAGAAACATCCGTCATATTTCTGACGTAAAAAGTATCTTGTATTTCGCTCTGTTATCCTGCTATTTATATGGTGTACGGGCAAGGGGGTTAGTTTCGCTCTCGTTTGCTTCGGGTTGACTCGGTTATTTCTCATCCTTGCGCGGTTTCAATCTTCAGTATCAGCGGTCGTTTAGTGGATTTTGACAATGAAACGTCGTGGAACTCATGTTGACTCGACACAATCCGGAAAGGAATATCTCTCGAGATATACGAAGAGCGAATAATTCTAATAATTTCGCATAAATGTGTGTTAAACGCGAACGGTCTTTTCCATATCGCCGGGATGAGAAAAAAACATTTTACTTGCCCCTCGTCATTCGAATAGCGAAGTCGTTTAATATCCGGCGTGTGTATTTTGTACTTTACCATTCGAACTTGTAAGTTTTTTTTTTCTTTTAATATAATATCTCTTTTCTCTTACTTCTTTCAGGACGGCATTACGTAATAAGTATTGACTTTAAACCAGAAACGTTTTCCCATTTTATCTATTGATTTAAAGTCAACTTCTTTCGATATTTTTCCTCGACAATTATTTCGCTTTTCCCTTTGATGGCAATTCTTTCGAAAAATATGTTTTTTGTAATAAACTTTTCGATTTTTTAATAATAAAAAACATGATGCGCAACGTCAAATTGTTCTACATTGACGTACGCAACTTACAACAAATTGTGATGCAAAAAACAACCGTATTTAAAAGTTACTATATAAAAGCTGTATTTTTTATTATATTAAAAGCTACCAGAGAGCTATATTTTTTTATTTTTTCTTTATATAGTATATTACATTTATGTTATATTTTTTCCTCTTATTTTCGATATATTTTATTATTTCTAAAAATGTGTCACGCTGGTGGATATCAGCGCGCTACTCGCGTATATCTTCATTTCCCAAAACACCATAACGTTTCTCCCTTCATCCCTTCTCTCTCTCCTCGCTCCATATTCCCCGGAATAAGTACGGCTTCATATAGCCTTTTAAGAAACGTAATATCCGGTTGTACATTGGCCCCGATTCCACTGACACCTTGAGAAAACTTTTATCAGGAAAATAATTTCGTTGGAACTTTGGTATGAAGTTGCTTTCGAGCTTTGCCCGAATAACCGTCCCGGGAAAAGTTGGTCTCGCCTTCGGGCAAAAGTAGCGCTGTTCGCGACGGAAACGCGCGTCGGAGCTCACGCCGGTGGATATGTTGTTACCGCACGCGATTCCACACGCACGCGCATATATACACTGTTACACATCCTTCCGATAACGTCGATAAGAATTATTGCCGCGCCAGAAAAGTCGTTTCGCCCCTCGCGTGCTATCGGAAGAACTTGTTTTTATCGCGCGAAAATTTTAACGGACAGTAACGAGCGGCCGGGCACACGAAAAGTAATGGCCGGCGAATACTTTCGGTTCCGGTCACACGCTCGCGATATCGATCATCTCCGTTTTTCCAACGCTCGCGCTAATAGATTCACGAGCAAGAGCGAGAGAGAGAGAAGCCATGCCGGGGATATAAACAGGAGATGGGAGCGAGTGGGACAAGAACGAACGAGAAGCAACATCCGACGAAACGAGATAGATACGGGAGAGAGCCTTCGCGTAGCAAGAGGAAAGTTGTGAAAAATGGACGACATCAGACCTGACCCCTCTTATCCGCGTACAAACAACTTCTACGTCGGTGCCGCATAATCTGCCGCTGTGTCGCTGATGGCGGCGCGTCTCGCCTGTGCAGGTGATATCCGCGTCGACAAAGTTAGCACGCTTGTCGTTTATGTGTGTCTGTGTGTATTAAAACGTCTAGAGTGAGAGCGCATGTTATGTAGCCCCGGTCAAAGAAGGGTGGGCTGCAGAAGGAAGCAAAACCGCGGTGACGGAAGTCGACGAGGCGAGGATGAAAGAGAGGAACAAGCATAAAAGGCCGCATTTCTCGTACAGTCGCCTGGCTGTTGGCACAGTCCTCTCATAGTCGACGAACTCATCGTTGTCGTCGTCGTCGTCGTCGTCGTCGTCGTCGTTGTCGTACTTGTTGTCGCCGACGTCGTCACCGCGATTGCACGTTACACCACCACCCGGTATTCTCTATCTACCCTTCAGCAGAATTCCACTCCTCTAGGCACTACTCGACACTTCCTCCGTATCTCACTCGCTCCTTGCATTCGTCCTCCTCCGTGTGTCCTATCTGCGCGCAAGATATCTCCAACCGCACTCGCATTTCGTCTTTGTCCCGATGATTAATAATAATCGTTTAAATTGTTCAATTCGCACGTGAGATTATTTTGATTGTTATTCAAAAATATTTGAGAAAGTAAACGCGTTGAGAAGAAAAACAAAGGGTATCAAAAAGAGCCAGCGCTGGAGTTTGCGTGAATCATAAAATATCAGAAATAATATTTAAAAGAAATGTTAAAGTATTAAAAATCTTTTGTAAAAATCTTTTCTTCGGGCGAGATGCGACTTTTTTCACGTGTCTTTTATTCATCAGCGACTTTTTTATTTGTAATAAAAAGTGAAGAGCATTACCGGGCGCAACGAGGCGGACAACAGCGCGATTTTTCGCAACGGTGTACATAATGCATGCGAGTGTCAACACAAAGCGCGCGCGGCTGGTCAGAGACACGCTCTGCACGTTTGGCAGAAACGCGCGCGCGTGTATACACGAAGCTGGGCACAGGAGAGTGTGTGCACGTTTACGTGGATGCGGCGAACCGATACACAACCCCGCAAGCACGTCTACACGGCTCGTTTACATGTGTTACCGCGGGATTCTCTTCTGCCGGGCTGTGCACTACAATACGCGACGGTTTCATCAGCGGTGCTGCCGAGAGTTTGCGACTCAATGACGTCAGCGTTGTAATCGCGGCTGTCGCCGACGATGGGACACTGTTTTCAAACTAATCTAGCATCGTCAAAAAAAAGGAGACGTTATCTTTCGACGAAGACGACGATGACGACGCGACGTCGCGCGATGTTCGCGCGCAGAAACGTCCGAACAAAAAAACTGTCTACGCGGAAATTCATGCGCACGATCCGACGAGCTATCTTCGTGTGCGCTACGAGCGCTTTTTCGCGCCGAGAAACGCAAAGGCTTGACGTGTTGTCGTTTAATGAGAGCGCGATATGCAGACGAGAGAAAGAGAAAGAGAGAGAGAAAAAAGAGAGAGATGGACGCACGCGTACAACGACATCGGACCGTGTCAGCTCTGTGTATTTTCCTACGCAAGTATCGCGTGTACCAGATAAGCCTTTGTGCGCGCGAAACCAGATAGGATGTCTATTTTTGTTGCGTGTGCAAAAACGACGAGAGAGAAAAAAAGAACGGTTTAACGAACGGGCGTGCGGACGAAAGGGCTCTTACACGCCGGCGAAGGAGGATCGTTTGTTTGTGACGCTACAAGTTTTTGTCGCGCGCGCGATTGTACAGCGCGAGTTTTTCTGGACTGATGACGCGCTCGGGTGCTTTTTTTTTGCACACGCGGATAAAAATGTTTGCGCGCGAACGTCATTATCGCCTATGCAGAGTTTACACGGCGCGGCTTTTAGTCACCTCCATGGCCGACGCTAATCCGTCGACGACCACGCGCGTCTGATTACTCTGTGGAATTTTTTGTTCTCGGAACGTACGCCATGCGGAATGCATCGACTCGCGGCGATTTGTCATTCTCGCGCCGCGAATCTATTCGCTTTGTCAGCCGGGAAAATTGTTAATCAAGAAGAACGAGCGGGTCGCGCGAAAGTGAAGCGTCGTCCTCTCCGTATCGCGGCGCGTCTATCGGGGGGGTGTTAAACGATATACCGTGGTGTCTGTCAAAATGACGCATTGGATTTACCTTCGCGAGTACGTGACCAATGACGCGTGACGTAACCCAATCAATTGCTTATCCCCATTCGTATATTTGCCGATGTATATTAATGCGTTAGTGTACTCTAGTGAGTCCTCGTGATTCTCTCTCTCTCTCCCTCTCACGGGGATGATGGATGGTCGTGAGCGGGGGTTATACGACGATATGATCTTGATTAAGCGCCAGTGTTTACGAGACAAACGTTAGAAAACACGCCAGGTGTTTCATTTCAAATATCATAGCTTTGCATTCATAATTAACGCATAATTAATAATATACGCGATTGAATTAAGAGAAACTTTACGTGAGAATAATTTGCTATTTAAAATGTACACATATATATATATATATATACCTATATTGCAAAGCGTTTCTGAACACGTAACTTGCCTCAATAAACAACAACTGCGAAGGTAACCTCCTCCTGCGAAAGTCACGTACCGTCGGCCGCTGTAGTTGCCTCGTCCAAAATCAAAAAGTTTTGACGAGAATTATTCGCCATCCCGCGCCGCAAACGCGACATTTCGTCTTCCGTCACTTGGTTCCGCACTTTCGACACTGATTTGCACGGGAAAATCGTCTTGTACCGCGAAAATTGCGCGAAAAAATTAACAAACACTTGATCTGCTCGATAAACAACTGCGAAGGCGACTTCACGTGCCGTCGGTCGCCATACTTACTTGCCTTGTCGAGAATAAAAAAGTTTCGACGAGAATTATTCGCCATTCCGCGCCGCAAACGCAACATTTCGTTTTCCGTCACTTAGTTCCGCACTTTCGACACTGATTTGCACGAGAAAATCGTCTTGTACCGCGAAAATTGCGCGAAAAAATTAATAAACACTTAATCTGCTCGATAAACTGCGAAGGCAACTTCACGTACCGTCGGCCGCTGTACTTGCCTCGTCGAGAATCAAAAGGTTTCGACGAGAATTATTCGCCATCCCGCACCGCAAACGCAACATTTCGTCTTCCGTCACTTGGTTCCGCACTTCCGACACTGATTTGCACGAGAAAATCGTCTTGTACCGCGAGAATTGCGCGAAAAAATACGGAGCAATACGAAAGAAACACGGAGCACTCGGGGGTCACACGCACGAATGGCTCGAAGCTAGCGTCGCTATCACGTGACGGCGCTAGTCGAAACGGAGGAAGACGCCTATTGCTAGTGTAGTCCGTGCGTTTGGCCCCCGTCGCATCGCGACGTTCGCGCTTCTTTCTCTCGCGTATTTTCGCAGTGTAAAACGAATTTCTCGTGTGAATCAGTGTCAAAAGTGCATAACTAAGTAACGAGCAACGGAATAATGTGTTTGCGGTTCAATCGAAGACGCTTATTGTCTGTGTAGTCCGCGCGTATGTGGTCCCCGTCGATTCGCGACGTTCGCGTTTGTCAGTGCAATCCGTGCGTTTGACCCCCGTCGCATCGCGACGTTCGCGCTTCTTTCTCTCGCGTATTTTCGCAATGTAAAACGAATTTCTCGTGTGAATCAGTGTCAAAAGTGCAAAACTAAGAAATGAGCAACGAAACAATGTGTTTGCGGTTTAATCGAAGACGCTTATTGTCAGTGTGGTCCGTGCGTGTGGTCCCCGTCGCTTCGCGACATTCGCGTTTTTTTTCTCTCGCGTATTTTCGCAGTGTAAAACGAATTTATTGTGTGAATCAGAATCAAAAGTGCAAAACTAAGAAACGAGCAATGGAATGATATGTTTGCGGTGCGATCGAGGTACAGGACAGCTATGGGATACGTCGATTCGAGGTCTTTGGCGGCGACAAGGCAAGTGTTCTTGTTTATAAACAGACAGACGTCGATCGTAAATACGAACTCGTTTTTTTCCAATTCTCGGTATAATTTTCGTTTAACTCGATACGATCTTACTTCGTAATAATTCTGTGTATTTTGCCCTTCTGGCTCATTTCTTTCGTCGAGCGCGAGTTGTTTACACTGCGTGAAACGTTAGACAAGTTCAAAACAAACACTCTGAAGTGCTTGATACGCGAGTGTTAATAAGATTCTTAAAAACAAGATATACGTAGTCGTGTTAGAACCTGCATCAGAATTCGGATCGTATTATATGCAACGGTGCTGTTTGAGCTTTGCGTCGGGTGTTTTTTCCGTCGGACCGAAACAACAAGCAACGACGGTCGCAACGTTCGGAATTCGCGGTGATGTACCGCGCGTGCAGGGACAAAAATAGGCAGATATTGGTTTTTGATGAAATCGGTATTTGTTCCACATTCCGCTGCCGACGTCTACTCCGCCTCACAGTCGCCGTCCATCAAAAATTTAATATGCGCCGCGTATACGCTTGTCGAAAGGACGCGTCTCGTTGTGTACATACGCAAATCTCTGTATGTCGTATTAATCATTGCGTCCGTATTTTTGCCAGCTATATTCCCCCCGATTTGACGTGTCGTCTTATTTAAAAAAAAAAATGCGTTTGGATTATCTCCCAAACGTCGTTTCAAGAAAAAAAAATGAAACTTTACTGTTTCACATCGCTTTTGATATTAATTTATTAATCGATTTTGATGTGTTTAATTTATTGATATTACTTTTTAATTCTCAAATAAGAGAAAAACAATAATCCACAGATCAAAAAAGCAACGCGACGGTGGAATTTTAATTTAATGCGCGAGACACACACAACAACACCGCAGGATTTCAACTCCCGTGATAAATAGCGGCCCTCTCTTGTCTTCTCTCCTGATTCTAAACAACCATGACGCATTGCGAGGTGCGGAATTTACGCGCTCATAAAATTCTGCGAATCGTATAAATTTGTCAGATAGTAAAACGCAATTATGCGGATATTATTTGCGCTCACGTTTTGTTTGTATTAGAAGCGTGCTATAACCGATTTTCACCAATGTTTATTTTTATAAATCTCGATTGCGAAAACTCTCTTTCTTTCTCTTTCTCGCAATAGTCGATAGCCTTCGTTAATATTCCGGAATTGAGAAGATAAAGGCGATCGTACGTGTTTAATTAGCGAGCCAATGTCGACGTTCATCCAACGACCGACGGATTCGTTCGTCCGGGAATCGTATGCGATTAGCGCCGTCACGAGATTCACGTTGATCGACGTGATTCTCATTCGATGTGTCTCGGCGGGTTCGAGCAACGGAATATATTTTCAATACGGTAACGAATAAAAGAGTTACATGTAATATCGCTTAAACACACCGAAACGTCGTCACGTGTCTACCATATTCGCGCGCGGTGTATCATGTTACGCGGTATGAGTTCGCTTGTCTCCTCTCTCTCTCTCTTTCGCCGCGCGTTATTGCGGCTTCCGAAATTATTCGTAATGGGATTTAATGGGATTAGTACGCGAGATCGTGCGTCACACGTTGTGCGCTCTATCGGATGGCCGATACATACCAATTTATTCGATAACAGGTTCCGCCTGTGGAATTTCTACCTGGCGAAAGCCAAGCGCGACGGCGGACGATACGTACATCTCGTTACGCGTTTCAACGGTTTATCGTCTCCGCGCGCACGTCGAATATAACCGCATCCGCGTGTACATGCGCGCAACGTCGCCGCGCACGTTCCCGAGCTGTTAATTGCCCGATCGCCTTATACGGCGTTATAGTTAAGTCAGTGGCCCCGCCGCCGCTCGTAGACTTTTTATCGCCTGCTGATGACGCCTTAAAAGTGCGCGGATAATAATACACGGAATACCGTGCGTATACGCGCCACCGCCTCCCCTTTTCGACGAGCCGCTTTTACCCGCAGAATGGCTTTTTTGTCGCACAGCGTCGTCGTCGTCGTCGTCGTCGTCGTTGTCGTTGTTGTCAGTTTCACTCGCTCGCTCGCTCATCGTCGTCGTCGTCGTCGTCATTGTCGTCGTTACGTCGCGGACAGCGCCTTCGGCCTTTCCGAATGAACGTCCGATCCGATCCGAGCGACAGAGACACGCCGCGTTCGAATATTTGGCGACACCGTTAACTCCGTCCGAGTCGATTATCAGTGCTGTCAGGTTCCAATCTACCGTCAGCCGGCCCAATTAGTCGGCGTTAATGAACGGAGAGAGCGATGCCCCTTACTTGGACGTCGCACGCGGCTTTACGGCGGACGGATTTCTGTCTGTGTTACACGCCAGAGGATTTAGCTACGAAAACGACGTTAAAATAGGGACGTTGGCTTTTAAAGAGCTCTTTCCCTCTCCCTCTCTCTTTCTCTTCTTTAGCAGGATAAAATCAAGTATTGTAAATCTTAGGGAGAGAGAGAGATGTGGTAGAGAAACACTGGGGGTCATTAAAAACTGGATTTATGACAACAGAAAGTACTCATTACGGAAAAAATATGACAACAGTTACGGCTGTCAGTGTCTTAATAAGGGCGATGAGTATCGTCGTAAAATGCGTCAGATTCGCGTAACGCCGCCATCCGCGCCCGCTTCCGTTTTTCTATCGAGAAACCGGCCGACTCCACTTGCGGATTATCATCGCAATCAAAATTCTGATCTACCGCGTACTAATTATTTTGCTCGCGATGAAGGTATCTTGTGTAATAAATTCGACGTTCGCCGGCACGTATACTCTAATTAAAGTGAATTTTACAAAATACGCTCGTCGCTTCTCCCCGTTAGTTACACCGCCGAATATAATTCGCGCTGGATTATTAAATCGTCGTGAATACGTCCGCGCCCGTCGATTTTTCGCGGAAAGGCGCCGCCTTCATTCGTAATAAATACTTGAACGAAATCCCACGCGCGGACGGTAAGCTTGTAGACCGCAGCAATTCTGCAGGGCTTAAAATGCATCGCGAATCCTTTAATTATTCGCGCCGCGGACAAAAATCCATTAAAATCGCGGTTCTCCGCGCGTGCTGCATCCGCGTGATGTATTCGGGCCCGTACCTTCGTATCTTCTTCGAAATAATTCGTCGTCGCCGCTCGACGGTAAGTTATGCGGCTGCTCGTGCGCGCGAGAATTATGTTAACAATGCCATTAAGGCTCGCGTTACGCCGCCCGTGGTATAGCGTCATATATTTTTTATTTCTCTCTCTCTCTTTCTCTTCCCCTCGCCGGGCGAACGCTTCAGCCTCCCCGACGATAGGTAGTCGAGGAGAGAAAGGAAAGGGAACTCCAAGGAGCAAAAGCGGGACGCGCCACTCGAAAATTGCAGTCACAATTCTTCACGAGACAGATATTATTACCGCTACTCGCTGAAACGTTTCCGTAGCGCCGTTGCCGCGCCTTCAATTACGCAGAATGCATTTAAATTCAATACACCTGCGGTGTTGGAAAAATCGCGAGACACACGCCGTTGCAGCAGCAGCAACATTGATATTGCGCAGTTCGCACATCCGACGTGAGCAACGTCGTTTTCCTTTGCGCTCTTTACGCGGTTTCTGCGCGCTCGTTGATGAGATCATCTTTCTCGTGCACATTGTGAAAATTTTCCGCATATATACGCAGCCGTAAAGATCGCTATTGTTACATTTTGTTCCCCAACGTTTTATCTCTATGTCAGTGAGAGAAACGTTCCGCCTACTCGCTCTCTTTGAGTTTGGAATAGATTGACATCGACAAGATAGAGTGTCACGAAAAGTTTTTATGTTTTACGAGAACGGATTATTTCGTGTCATCAAGTGCTGTTTTTTACGAGTTTTGGGGGTCGGTTTATAGTGACAAGTTGCTGGATTATACGCGTGTGCGAAGATTAACTGCGGATCGAAATTACTCCGATAAAAAACCGTATTCGCGAATTATCCTGTAGAAAAAAAGCACGAAAGTGTCATCAGATTTCATGTTTTAACATTAATAAAAACTGCCGAAAATATATAAAATTACAAAGTGCAGCTGAAATTATATCACTACAAATTTGATAAAAAAATTTTACTGAAAAATATATCTTCTCTTTGATTGAAAAATTATTTGCAAACATAGCTTTCTGCAATATTTTATTTCACAGTTAAGATATTTCTCTCGGTCGGTGCTAAACGTTTAGGGTGCGTGACATGGGAAAAGACACGAAACACATGAAGTATCGATTCTACAATCTGCGCGTTGAAATTGCGATCGCATGTGAGACGGGGAGGAGGAGCTGAGAGACGGTACGCGGATGTAAAAGATACGCGTATTACTGAAGGTGCCGGGTATAAATTTTATGCTGTCGTAGCAAGAGCCATCGGAGTCCCCGTACAACTTTGTACATGCATAAACCGAGTACTTCCGCGATCTTAAAACGTGCCTCATAACCCGTAGGACCTTTTTATGAAATACCGCTGCGAAAAAGCTCTTACTTCGCGGGGCTCGTACGTGACCAAAACGGAGGACGCAAAATGTGGCTCACATCATGCCGACAACACTTTCCCGCGCACATTCCTATAACTTCACGCATATTTTCATGAATTAGTAATACGTGATTCGTCGAGAAGACGCTTCTCTTGTGCGCTCGTAATATTTTTACGCTGATAGTTTTACAGTTTTTTTTCTGGCAATTTAAAATTGCGGTTGTTCTTGTGTCCCGAGAAGATCCCAGAAAATAGAATAGTCCTTAAAAAGGAAAAGATAAAAAATTGGCAATAAAATTCTCTTCATATTAAACTTAATTAAATTTGCTTCGCGCGAGGATTATCTTTTCTCTAAATATATATCAGAGGTCATTAATTAACGCGTAAGGATAGCAACAGATTACAATACGTCAAGACGAACCGATCCGGACGTTCTTTCGAAGGCATTTCGTTATCTCGAGAAAGTAAATCATCCGGATTTTCGGACGCGAACGAACGGACGTCCTAAGCCCTCTGAGAAATGATCCTTGGATTTCGCTTTTATTTTTCTGCCGCACGGTAGAGCGCAACCGCGGAACAAGTGCGTGGACGAGAGTGACATAACAATCCGATTATCCTCACCCGCACGAGAACCCTCTTCATTTTTTTTGCGCGACAACATTTTGTCATTCTACGTACATCTGTATATTTCCGTTCGATTTTACAGGACAGGGTATGTAAAACTTTTCCAAAAAAATTCGATCATTCCCGCCAAACAGTTTCTCCATTTCTATCACGCGAGAACACCGTGTTTTCCGCGAAACTATTATCCGACCCGCCGCGTAAAAAGACCATTACGCGGGATGATGTCTACGCGAGACTTCCACTCGGGACGTTAAAGAGTTAACGAGGGTCGGCTGTTTAGCATAAAGACGTAGACGTCATTCCCGCGTTGTGCTTCGACTGTCGCGACGCGCCGTCGTGATGCGAAAAGGCGGATGAAGACAACGGGAGAATATAGCGCGGAACAACGAGCTCCGAGGAAACGAAATGATTTGCGCGGTGATTCGGGCGCGTTGATATCGCTAAAGGAGGTAAAATAGTGGTAGTATCAACGAGACGGAAGAGAACGACCCTTTCGCCCGTCGCGCTGTGAATCAAGGCGCAAGCAACGCCGCCGCCACTCGCCGCGACGACGACGACGGTGATCTCGGAGGCCATGGGGGTTTTACTTATATGGTGATGTATTCCGTGCGCGCGCAGTTATCTAGATATATCAGGTTATCTCGGTCGTCCGACACTGCGGCTCAACGTGCCACGAAATGCTCGTTCCTCTCTCGTTGCCACCCCGTCGTCTTACTTCGCTCCCATCTATTCCTCTTACCGGCTCCCCTCGTCCTTTCTGTCTCTCTCGCGCTGCTGTGATACAGTTATACATTATTCGATATTGCGGCATCACAAGTCCGTAGTAGAAACCTCCCGGGACGATATTCTCGTTGTATGTCGTGCCGCCACACGGCGACAACATACGGTAGGTCGCCGGCGAGAGAAGACACTCGCGGGGTGGACGGACGCTTGTATAAGGAGAGAAGAGGGGAATGTCGTTCGCGACAACGAGAGAAACGGGAGGAAAAGAGAGAGAGAGAGAGAGAGAGAGAGAGAGAGAGAAGTGGCCGAGAAGAGGGAGACGCAAGTACAATTCAATGTACAACGTTTGAACATTACTTGAATGCTTAATGAAGTCGTGTCTTATATCGAACAATGCCTCGAAACGTTCGCATCTAAATCCCCGCTATAAACCTGCCTGCGTCTCCTCTCGTCTTGGCCGAGCCACCCCTTTCGATTCCGTGCTTCTCCGCGCGCTTGTTCCTCTCCTTTCTCTCTTTCTCTCTCTCTCTTTCGTTGCATTCAGTGTCTTCTCTCCGCTATCGTCGCGGTCCTTCTGTTCTTCTACGTGGTTCCTTTCCTATCGTCGAGCCACCTCGCCATTACATTGCAACCTCCTGTTCCACCCTCTCTCCGTGAAGCACTTCGCGCCGGTGTCGCGACTGCGCGCAAACCTATCCACGCTGCTGCACCACGAAAGCTACATCACGACGCTCGCTCCTCCGGTCGCAATTCTCTCTTCGGGCACGATAATACGCCACCGCCACGTAAGCTAATAATCCTCGTCGTCGGCATCCTCCGTGTGATCTTCGGTTCAACGACACACTTCATACATTAATAACATTTACCACTGTTATTTCTCGCGCGCGAAAGCGGCAGCCGCTCGCGCGAGTGAGTTGTACAGAAGTTTATTCAGTAATTTGCCCCCGAGCTCTGCGCCGCCAAGATTATTTTGCTTCCGTACGGGTAATTACTATCTCCGCTGATGCGCCGCCAGCTCTGAATGCTGCACCGACCGCGCAGTCGAGAACAGCGAAACGAACGAACAGCGATTAATTTCGCCGAAACGGAAACGAGACCGGAAAAAAATTAAAAACGAAAAAAAAAAAAAATAAATAAAAAAACGAAAAGCAAACGACCGATGCGGTGCCGCCAAGTTTCCCTGACGATTTAAGTACCTTAGCTTCGGGAAGCGCGTTGGATCATTCTCGGATGGTTGTTTCGCGGTTTACCGCGTAATCTCCCCGGCGTACGAAACCCGTAAACTCCGCGCGCGGCGGTCCACGCGGAGGTTAATACCTGGCGATTCTTAACTGACACTGGCATCTTCACGGCAGAGTGGTTGATGCATTAGGTATTTTATATATATAGTATATACTATACACACACGTACACACACACACACACATACAGGGGTTTACACGGCGACCCAGTCGTGGCCGTATCGTGCCAGGGCCCGGTAAATGCCGTAGAACCCCATCCCGCGCCATTAACTATCGTGTGGGTTTCTACTACGGACTTGAGGCACCTGAAAATCGCTCTCGATGCGCGCATTCGCGGGACAATCGCCCTCGTTAGATCGGCTACGTGGCTACGGGACGCCCGAGGGTATATCTCGCTCGATAGGCGATACGTGCGTGCGCAATGCATCGTGTACACCTCGTCGTCGTCGTCGTCGTTGTCGTCGTAGTTGTCGTCGTGGCCGTCGCCCGTGTCGCCCGCCACCATTGCGGCCGACCTAGGCGGCGTACCTAGTTATCTACCACAGGCACATCCGAGAGAGATCTTACGGCGCGCTGCATTTCCAATGATTCATCTTGTGTGGTAGCCGGCCAACGATGCGGTGTTCCGCGAGAATAGGGACTCGGGGGAGAGCGGGCGAGACAGAAAACGGGGGGAGAAGAGGACAAGGGAAGGGCGCGAACGAAGCGACGCGAAGTGTACACCTTGTGTATCCTCCCCCTCCCTCCTCTCCCCCGGTTCTTGGTATAACGACTGAATTCACCATTCGCGTTTATCACGGGACGTACGATAGCAACGCGATAATGTGCGCCGGTACAACGTGCGGGCGAAATTATTGGCCTCTTGACCCCCTTGGCTTGCCACGTGAAACGGCTCGATGATCTTTCGCGTGGTTAGTTGTTGCGGTAAAACGCCTAGTATAATTCTATATCAGGATCCCCTTTAGAAGATGATTGCTCATCCTCCGTGTTACAAGGCGCTTTTCTCATTGAAAGAGTTACAAACTCAATTAATAATACGAGGAGAGATCGAGTTACTTAATGACTCAATGGGTTTAAGATGAAACGCACGTTTTTTTTTTTTTTTTTTTTCCCCGAGTATATATCGTTCGCGCGCGCTTCTAAGATAACGCCGAGATAATATCCCGACGGGTGTTTGTAATATCGACAGTGCTCGCGAATTCCTCTTAAAAATGCCTTGTGTGGCACTCCTTTAAGCAAAATTCTTCGATACAAGGAAAGTACAAGCTCTCGGTATCGTGCTGAAGGCAGCGTGCAATCGATTCCCGACACGGAGTACCGTTTTCTATGAAGTACACTCGCTACAATCTCAGAATATTCCCAACGCGCTGACGAAAACGATGATGGAAATTCCTGTATTTTCCCTCTCGTAAATTTAGACGACTTTAGACCTATCTACGGATACGAGTTATATATGCACGAAGAAATCCGATGGGATAACAAGTCCGTCGGTGGTGGTCACTACGCGTCGTATATCATCGATGTGGCGCGGGAAGGGATTTGAACAAAGATCATAACGATTCCCGTTACGGGCGATGCCGATCGTGAAACGCAACCAGCGTTGTATTACTTGAGCTATATGTATATATATGTGTATACATATATATATGTATATCGAACAAGAGGCGCATCCTCTTTCTCATCGTTCTCGACGGCGGCACGTACTTTATTTACCAATTCATCTCCGATATCGAGGTGAGAGGATAGAAAGGATGCAACTAGGGATGGCAATCTCACCTTTCGAATTAGTATTCGTCGCAGCGAAACCGGGGCTAGAAAACGGCTCGCGAGAGAAGCGGGCGCGAGAACGAACGCGCGCGAATAATGCGGTTATCTCGTGCACAACCGAGTATTATTTCCTCTTTCAATATTGATACATCCCATCGCGCGCCGGTCGACGAGTCCGCCTCGCTCTGCTTTAGACTGACACTTCGTTGTGTCGTTCCCTCTTTTCTCTCCCGTACGACCTGTCTGCTCGTTTCCCGCCTACGAAAGCGACTTTACGCGAGCGAGTCGCGGGTACCGCTATTCTGGACGCAGTCGATATCCATCCGATATTCAGACTGCGTCGGGTCCGCGCGGCTCATTGCCCGGAAGGGGGAGGACGGCTTTCGTGGTCGGCCGTGAAACCGCTACGAATGTATATCTGAAAGTGGCACTAAATCGATCGGACGGTGAGGAACGGAATGCGTATACCTATACCGCGAGCTAGAAAGGAAGCGGCCGATCGTCGTCGTTGTCGTCGTCGTCATCATCATAACAGTTAACGAGAGCGAGAGGGGAGGGAGAATCAAGCGAAGGAAAAGATCGCATCGTCGCGGAGCTCGAAAGGACCTCGACACTTTTCTCAAGGAGGTTACCCTTCCGGGCTGTTTGGGCCACGGGAACGCGATGCATGTACCGTACGCGCGAGGGAGAAATATAAAGCGAATGATAATAATCGGCACTTTACGGGCACGTATATACCTCGACATCGCGAGGGGGGTGGCGAACTGCGGACGAACGCCTTCGCCTTCGTGGCTTTCGCGAGCCGCGAGCTAGTCTCTCAACGAGGTTATTTGCAGACAGTAATGTAAGAAGAAGACCAGGCCAAGAGCAGCTACTTCGGATTACATCAGAATTCTATCGGTCTCGTCCTATCGCGCCGCCGCCGCCGCCGCCCACTGCCGCATGTTGTTATGTAAAGAAAAGGCTCCGAGTCCCTTCGTTATCTATCGTTGGCATGCTACACACCGTTGCCGCGCGGCGGATGCATAATAAATCTTTCGCAAAGTTTTTCCGATTTAATCTGCATTATATGGGAACTTTCACGAGCGGCCGCGTGATTCGCGAAAGGTGCAGCCATAATGCTGTGATGTTTTTCTTTTGTCCAACACCAAGAGTTTTTTCGCCGGTGTGCACGTATATATAGACAGCTCGGTGATTTCCGCGCGCGAAAATACACGCGACACAGCTGTGAAAGCGCGACGGAGACGATATGGAAGCGATTAAATAGAGTCCATCGATCGAGTTGCGTCGACATCTCAATGTGTGCGTTTCCAATTTTAATTTAGTCCCGATGTCATGCGCATTTCTCATTCAAGAGCAAATCTTCCTTCAATCCGATTCCGCGCGCATCATTAGCAATGAGTTAAATTTTTATGCGAGAAGTGTATCAAAGAAAAAAAAAACAACAATGTCGGTGTGCTCTCTCTCCGCAAGATCCGGCACGACAGGTTAAATGATGAAGATGGTGTGTAAACGGATACGAATATCTGTTTCATCAGACCCATTAAAATACCTGTTGCCGTACCTGGCATGCGTGCTTGTCAGGAAACCTCAATATATACGTAGTAATTACTAACGAATACATAGAGAGCATCAGCTCGATAGATAAATAATCTCACGAAACGTCGTCGTCCTCAGATCATAATGATAATTATGACGAGTAAATGAGACCAGAGAGTAGATCGCATTTCAAATTGTAACTCTCTCTTCAAGCAATCATCTCGAGATGTTTAATAAGACCAGAAATGAAAAAAAAAAAAAAAAAAAAAAAAAGAAACTACGACTAAGCCGTCATTATTGATATGATTTTGTCTAATTACGCTTTTTTTCTAAAATCGGATAAGAAATTTGTACGACTTAAAAATTAAATTTCTCATTATTGTTGATATCCGATCGAGTGTTCTTCTCGTATGAACGCCGGCGTACACAACAAGTCGTTACATTTACGACAGCCGCGTTGTTCTGTCCGCAGAGTCTTCTCGCTTTTTCGCGCGGCCATTTACGCACGCGCTAATTGCATTAAACGTGAAGCGTTTATTTACCGCGGCGACGGCGCGGCCGTAAATTCGGAAAACGAATAAAGACGCAGACCGCGCCTGGCGGGGTGCGAGCGCAAATTAAAATACACCTCGGAATTGCGCCCCGTGCTGCGCGTCGCATCGCAAAGAACTGGGTCTTCTTCCTCTCTCTCTCTCTTTCTCTCGCGCGCGCGCGATGTATAATCGCACCGCAAAGAACGTCGTGCGCGAGTAATGTTGTAATAAGTCCGCGCGGTGAACGCACCTTCTTCGCGCCCTGCCTCTGCGGCTCGCTTCTATCTTTTTCTCATGCGCGATGAAGCATCCGAGTCGTCGCTTCATCTGCGTGCACCTGTGCCAGCAGCAGCATCAGCAGCAGCACGAGCGACACACTTGGGTCGCGCACATACGTAGAAATCTCTCGCGTGCGAGCGCATCTCACCGTGAAGAGTTCACCGGTGGTCGGAACAGCGCACGCCCATGGCTCGTAGATCAATGGGACGCGTTTTCAACGTATATTCTTTACGCGACTCCGCACCGGCGACTCGTCATATAGCGCGCGAGTAAAAGAGAGAAGCGACGAACGGCACGGCGCTCGATCGCCGTGTCGGAGAAGAATAAAGAGCCGCGCGCAACGGTTCGATACAACGGCGGCGACGACGACGACGACGACGACGACGACGACTCGCGTCGTCACCGAGGATAAAGGAGCCTTGGAACGCAGGGAATAAGAAACACGCGGAAACGCGGTGACAGCTCGTACCCGCGCGCGCGCAACAGCGACGCTATTTTGCCGCAGATTTTTTTCTACTCCTCTCTCTCTTTCTCTCTCCCGTCTCCTGCTTTCGTCCTTTTCTTTCTGCGCAAAAGCGGGCGCTATCTCGCTCGAAGGCCGCGTTTCTCGTGCCACCAACCGTCAAGAAACATCGTCGCCGATCACGGTACCGAGATAGACCACCGTTGCGGCGGCTCGGACAAAAACGGAGAACAAGGAGAAGACTGTTGAAAAACCGTGGATGTGAAGCGAAAACCCACACACCACGCGCGTTTAGATGGATGGGCCGATCGGATCGCCGTAACCCAACTGCGTTTCATCGTTCGGAGGGGGACAATAACGACCGTTGTTTCAATTTTCGGTCGGAGATCAGATAGTGCCTGTCCTTAGGGCAATTACGAGCGCCCGCGTATTGTACAATCAATGAAGGCGCTTTGCGAAACTATTAAACCGCTAGAGAGATTGGTCGGTGCTTGCATACCGCAGCGATTTATGTAATCGGGAATACAATTTCGACTTCGATGCTCGGAATAGTTTACAGCAAATCTCTCTCCCGGTAAATGTCAGCCGTTTCCACGCAACGAGATCGAGCATCTGCGTCGCCGCATTCCGTGTCAAATTATTGAGAAAAGTTCTCGTACATGTGTGTACAAACAACATGTCGCTTCTGGAAATATCTCATATATATAGAGAGAGATGCCGAGAGATAGTCATCTAATGTGTAATCAAGCCATTTATTATATGCGGAATGACAGGTCGCCTCGTCGATAACATCTGTTGTGATCAATATATTACCGGTCCTGTGGAATTCACGCGATTGCATTAGCAATTTTATTTAATTCTCCAATCTAGAATCTGCGCGAATCTCTCGTTAAAAGTATGCGCTGCATTTGTGAGATCGCAATGCAGAGATAATTAATTAAGGAAGGGAATTAAAAGTCATCGCCGTTACGAGATGCGCACCGCAAGTGACTCGAAAATCCTCTAATTGAATCGTAATCGCGAACGCGATCGGTATCTGCGATCTCTCGCCGCGAGATCGATCGTGAATTGCGCTCGCTCGGAGCGAATATTGCACGCGAGCTCCCCTGGCCGCGAAGCGGTCACGCGTAAGCCGGAAACGCATTCCGTAATGCTTTGCGTCATCGCCAACCGCGCGCGAGTTTCAACTTAATCCCTTCAGCCACGCGCTGCGCGTGCACGTGCGTGCACGCGAGCGTTAAAGACGCGTGTGCACCGAACTACTATACCGTCGAGGAACAGCAGAGAAATCGCTCGACATTCCAAATCGTTCGCGCGCGCGCGTGTGTGTGTGTGTATGTACATCTCCCGTTTGTTCGTCTCCGCGTCTCCGACATCGAGCCGATTTCAATGCACGCGACATTTTTCCGAAGAAAAAGACGATCGAGCGAACAGGAAGAGAGAACGCGGGATTGAGAGGATTCGCTGTAAGCCAGTCTTCATACGGAAGCTCACGAGCTCGGTCATTAGATTCGCAACTGCCACGAAGGAGCAGCCTATTTGAACAGCAAAACTGCACAGATTAGGAAACATACGCTTCTGAATTTCCATTAACTGTAACAGGAAATGGAGAGGATGGAGCGAGATAGAGAGCGCGCGGGAGTGGTAAAGCAGAGATACCGAGAAGACTAGGGAGCCTATCTAATGCCGATCCTTATCTACGTTGCAGGGGCCGCCGTTGCGAGTAGCGCAACTACCGGCGCAACTAATATCTTGTCCGGCGCAAAACCGGAATGCCGCCGGTGGGATTACAACTTGTATTAATTACGGGCGACATTACGCCGGTCAGATTAGAAATCGAAGGATAGAAGTCCCCCGCCGCCGCCCGGTTGTGTGCTCGAAGTGTTCGCGTCGCGTCGCGCGAAAATTTCTCTCTCAATATTCTCGGAGATTACATCAGCGAGAGAAGAGACCGTCTCTCTTCTGATCATTCTTTTAATTATCCAACAGTAGCGGTAATGACAACCACAATTTTTTGTATGAAAAATACAGAAACGCGATTATCGCGCCGTGCGAAACCGTAACGCGTTTTCTTCCTTGGCTGCGGAATAATAACTTTCCGCGGATAGGATGTCCGTTATGATCCCGTTTGCCGCGCGTGTACGCACACGAGGTCGATAAACCCGACGAGCAAAAAGTATGTACGTACGTACGTGTATACAAGAGCGCGCCGTTCTTTCCAGTTCCGGAATTCGATAAGGGTAATTGGTCGCGTCGTGCGCGCACGTACAATTTAGAAACTCGGTTTCTTACGCGTGCTCTCCCTTCCCGTTTCCCGCCCCCGACACGGGCTTGATCGGGAAATTATATTCGATACACTTCGCGCGCTCGCCCGGTTAGATTAGTAAGAAATTAATAGCTCCCGTAATCACGTGCTTCGCGAGATCGCGTGCGATAAGGAACGGATTTATCGAGCGCCGCATTGTGCCGGCTAATTGATTGGCTATGCGGATAAATATCATTTAAAATATCTGCGAGGCGCGAGACGCAATAAAATGTCGCTATGAATGTAATTCACGACGTGTTATTAATTTTCGATCGCCGCATTGCGTTTATTTGATTGCCGTATTCTGTTATTTTATGTACAAGATTTCTTAACGTAATTTCACAAATAAGCGACGCGGAGACGGGAAATTGGAAAGAAAATCACGCGTAAACGCTTCTAATGACCGCGAATATATCTTGATCCGAAAGTTTATTTAACTGCCATGAGGATTCTGCTAAGATCATAGAGAAGATATTCTATAACATATAAATTACAGTGATCCGCAGTATATCTTGTGTGAAAGGGTGCTTATTGGAAGTTATTGGTCGGCTGGAATATTAGACAAATACTGGCGGCCATACGTTATCCTTGAATTATTGACGCAAAATTTCTCCTCGCGCGCTAAGCGATTAATTCCGCGCATATACCGCGCGCCAAGTTTTCAGCCGCGAGAACTACACGCGAAGTAGCGTAATGGTAATTTATTTGGATCCTCGGAGCGTGCCCACATATAACGGAAGAAACGCAGATGAGCCATTAGGAATGCGCATTAGAGACGAACACCTCTCTCTTTTTCTCTCTCTCCCTTTCTCTCTCTCTTTCTTCGTCGGGAAGCGATTTGATTTACAATCCACTGTTTTTGTTACATACAACTCTAGAAAGGCCGCCCCTCTCCATCTGCGTTCCCTTCCCCTCCTCGCGCTTTTACATAGCGCGAAAGCCGTAACCTTGACTGAAGATTGAAAATCTCTAGTCGAGTCTCTAATTGACTCTGCTCACTCGAGAGGAAAGCCGGGAGAGCTTGAGGTCGACAAGGGACTTGGGGTTTTCGGAATTACCAAGAGATGACGAAGCTTCTCCGTCCCTCTCTTTCCCTAAACCAATATATAACCCTCTTGTATATATATCCTTGAGATAACATTCTAGCTGTATTATGATCGACGTCCCTTCGTCGTGCTTTAATTATATCGAGACAGTTGACCTATCCGCTGAAACGAGAGATTTCCCATTCAACGTACGCTGCAAAGCGTATCGATGTAGTTTATTCGGAGCGTGAGAAGCGAAAAATACTCTGAAAATCTCGTGCCTATATGTTTGGCAAAGCGATTTTGCGATTAGCGCTACATCGCCGATTTTGTCAAGCGTGAATTTCTGTGGACTTGGCCCAATTTGAAAAAATACAGCTGCGCAGAGCAAATTCGCAACTTTTCGTAACATTAAAAAAAAAAAGAAGAAAAAAAACTCGCGCGAATTTTCTGCAGTCAACACGAAAGGCGAGGCCTTCGCTGATTTCAATTTGTGTTGATTTTTGACATCGACAAACAGACCTTCTTCTGTGTGTCTCGTCGTCTTGTTTATTTTTCTTCCTTGTCACCTCGGTTCATTTAATTCTAGCCAGCCGAGGCTGTTCGCAGCATTACTTGCAAAATATTTCGTGTATCTCTCCCTGCGCTCTTTTTGAAAGGCGTTTCCTCGGCAAAGAAAATCGCATATGCGCACGTCTATTTAGCGCGTTGAGTAAAACTTGGAAATCTCTTGCACCGACTGAAATTATGTGCTGCACAAATTATTAATTTGAAAATCTCCGCAATATGAACTCATTATCACGCGACATAATCTAAAATAAAATGCAAGGATATTAATCTTGGTCGTGTGATATTTACAAATTAGTTTTGAAAGACAAGTGCAATAAGTTAAAAGAAATAGATAGATATTAATTATTTGAAGTAAAATATTTGTAATTTAAAGTTTCATATGTTTTGTTTACAGGTAAGCTCTTTTCACTTTTTGCGGATGGCGCTGCCAGGCAAGAAAAACGTGAGTTTTCTCTTTTTTACAGAAATATATATTCAAGCTCAACATATCTCGTTAATCACGCAAAAATATTGTTATCATTATTTAACGATTTAACGCGTCGCGCGCGCTGAATTATGTATATAATCTCTCTCTCTCTCTCTCCTCTGTAAAAAATAAGAACATCGCAATTTTAACGGACTTTATCTTCATTGTGACTATCGAAGAAATCTAAGGAGACGGACGAGAAGAAATAAAATCTGAAATCTTTCTCCACCGCAACGAGAGGGAATCTCTCTTTCCCCGGCCGGATTACCCGGCGGGAGAAAAGGATTCTTCGATAGTAAGAGAAGGGGCGGGGGAAAGGATAGTGGTAGATCACCGGAAGATTCCGGAAAGAGGAACGTTCTTGCGCCATCGGTCTTTCCCTGTCCACACTTTCCATTTCCTAGAATTACATTTTACACGATAATATTATAGAACAATGTAGCACGTGCGCAAGTTGAATTGGATGTCGCGATCTATATCTTGTAATGTTCATTCTTCACAATTTGAGCGTTTTATATTGCGGCGGAAATATTTTCTTCGCGCTTGAACCGGTAATAATAGAAACTTGAAAGAGAAACGAAAGCAGAAATGTGAAATAGATAAATAGACCGATAGCTCGACTTGCGGTACGCAACTCGTAATATGCAATAAGCCGCGTAATTTCGATTCCGGTGAGAAGTAATCACGCGTTACCGCTCTTACACGTGTTCTTTTCGAGTTACCATATGATTCCGTGTTCCGCGATATATGTGCGCGCAAGAGAACAAGCCGAACCGAGGTGGTGCATTAACGGGTCTTCTGCACATATTATCATGCAATCAGTGAGAGAAAGATCGAGGGCCGGACCATCCTTAGATCTAATACGCTCGATAGTGTTAAGGAAGGAATTCCGCGCGATACATATCTCGCAACTATATTACCTGACGCGTTTTATCCGCCTCGCGATCCCGCTTCTCCCGATAGCGGCAAACTTTCGCGCGGAAGCACGCTGCTGGAGGGGGGATAAAACAAGAGACACCCGGACGGGACAAGGATTCGTTTTTTGTTCCGCTCCAGCGGAAATCGATGTTTAACCGATTCCGTGAGCGCACAAGCCGGAGACCGGAGCGATAAAATCCATTGAGAGGACTCGAGCGATGTAAGGGCGATCTTTTGAGGTAAAGGAAGAGGAGAGAATCGGCAGGTCACGACCTGGATCGGTTCTATCATAGAACGAAATGCCAGCGACCGACCGACTCTCCCACATACATTAGAAAGTTTCTTCCAACTTTTCGCCCACACTTGGGTCGCGGCTAGTTCGGCCTCCGCGGAATCGGATAGCCAGCTGACCTTTTCCCTTCACCCTTCTCGCGCGCTCGAGAATCTCTTTTTCTGCCATTAAGTCTTTTGCTCTTTCGCTTCTCTCTTCACCTATTGCGGGGGCGCACTCGTTTTTCTCTGTCACGCTCCTACTTTTGCGGCACTTCACCACCGTTTCCCCTCCCCCCCTCTCTCCCGCAGGTAACGAAAGCGCCAAGGTTTTCGCGGCTTAGTCCGTCCCCAGAGATAGAAAGAATGAAAAAGAGCGAGAGAAAGAGACGGGGACCGGACGAAGGGATAAAGTAAAGGGAGGAGCGAGAAGCGCGGGAGGAGAGAGTCGGTAATCTCCCAAGATACCACTGGCGACGGCCCCAGTGGAGTCCAGGGAGTCAAGAACCTCGGGAGTGCCCGCGGCCGTTGCCACAATATTTTGCTCGATTACCATCACAGGAAAAGCTGCTGCAGCCGACCCGACTCGGTCTAAACTCCCGCTGTAGGGAAGGGTGAAATATATATATATATTATATATATATGTATATTCTCCGCGCCCTCCCTCTCGTTAGTATGCTAATTTATTGGGAGGAGGAGAAGGGGAAGTATTAAATATTCGCGCCCCGTCTTTGATACTGCACGGAATTTATGTTCTATATTTCAGACTCAAACTAGATTACCGGTCGCCGTGTTGCGGATGTGCCGCGCAGCACTCGCCTCTCGCGCGGATGTTTGAACTTCACCTCAGTTTACCTTTCTCGTTTAACTATCTGACGTCTCCCTCGGCTGCCGCGATATTGTTCAGACCGGCATCGATCAGCCGGCAGAAGTTGACCCAAAACACCATCTGTTGTGTTTCATAACGAAATAATATGATTCATGCAGCTGATACGATGTTTCGAACTTGTCTTTAATAGAGACTCCGTGTCGGTATTGGTGAAAGGAACTAATGCTTATCGAGGGCGTAGTCTCGGCTTGTAAAAAGAACATTTATCACGGTACTTCGCGTCGCGGATTAGAAACACAGACATTTTGCGAGATTTATGTTCGACTTGATGTGAAATTAAAGAGATAAACTTTAACATTTCTTGGAAATTTCATTTCTTTATTATTTCCATCTCTTTTTACGTAATTCACTTCTCTCTTCTATTGTAGTTCGGAATTCAATGGTCTCAATACACTTTGTGAAAATTGCATCAAGTATAGTTTATATACTTGTTTACCGCTCCGCGTGTGTCATTTCATTTCTATTACGATTATTGGCATACTGAGAGACGAGGCGGATATACAACGAGTCCCTCATCTGAATATTCGGCATTTGGCCCGCGATGATATCTGGCCTGAAAGCGATGGAAGGAGAAGTAGAAGATCGTATACATTCGAGCTAGTAACTAGCGCACAGCTGGCGAACCTTGCAAATTCACGGTATTCGCAAGGATCGGCGGAAGTTGCCATGTACGTTTCTGGAGCCACGACGGTGGTTTACGGCCACTTCAAATCAACGCGAAGCGAAGGTTCTTGCCAAGCCAAGCCTGGGCCGACTCGCCAGACTCCGTTCCTCTCTCTCTCTCTCTCTCTCTCTTCTCTCTTCTCTTTCTCTCGCATCCGGGTCACGGGGGTTATTTCGAAATGGCAAAATTATGTTGCCCCGCTATTCCGGAATTTCTGACAAGAGACGGACGCCAGCTGATCCCGATGTAGCGCGTTTCACGTGACGTTTTGAATACGCTTAACCCTATCCCCATGTGCCTTATGTCGCTCGAGGGGGTATAGTCTTCGCTAATTCTCTTAGCGTAATTGCCGCAGTACATGCATGCATCCCCGCACACGCGTGCAGTCATGCGCACGTAGAACCCACTCTACTTCTCCCGACTGCTGTTATTCACAACAGCATCGAACCTCTCAACAGAGCCGCGAACTCTCACTTGACTGTGCAACGTCGATATATATATATCTGTGCGCGCCGTCTTCGCCGCGTCTTTAAAATTCAATCATCTCTATTATTAATCTTGACATGATACACACTTTGGCATGCACTTTAAACTTCGCAGAGACGGGCGATCAATTTTCTTCGCGCATGCCGCTGACAGCGACTTCTCGCGTGCGCGCGAGAACCAGTCGTTAATCGTCCGCAATGTAAATATTTTATATTCCGGAAAGTGGCCGAGAGAGGAAAAATTTCCAGCAATGGAGGATAGAGTGACTTTTAAAGTCGTTTTAAAGATAGTTTGATGCCGCGCGATGTTCGAGACGGACAAACTTAAATTACCGCGCGTCCATACATCACCTCTAACGAAAATAGATTGAAACGGATTGGCGCGCGCCAATGGGAAACGTTTTTTTTATTCAGAAATATTTTTACCGAGATAGATTTTTTTTTTTTTTTTTGAGAGAATAAATGTAGAGATTGCTTTTTTTCTTCTCTTTCGCGTTCAATCCGCACCGTACATATTCGAACGCGGAAACAGCTTTTACGTCCACGAGCGCTCTTGTGCGAACTCGCGCGAGTGTCCTCGAGTGGCGCGCACGACGACGCGCGCTGCTCGCTGCCGAGCTGATCACTTGATCACGAAGTGTATAGGTCGCATATATCCCGACTCCCCTCCCGAAAATAAATACGGCATCCGAAGGAGATTGAACGCGGAGGGACGCAAGGTAAATAAGAACCTCTACGAAATAACGGGACTCGCAGGAAAGAGCCCCGCGTCTCTCATCTCCCTTCGCTCTCATCATCCTTCTCGCTCCCGTTAGCTCTTTCCTCTTCCTCTTTCTCCGCCCGGGTCCCGCCACGGTTTCCGACTGGGGTATTATATTCCACCCACCGCGAGGATTCCCATTATCGAGAGCAGTCACGACGTATCGTCCGCGGAAGAGACCGGGCACCAAGACAGATCGTAACGTATTTCACTTTCTTCCCGAAGGGCTCGGATCTTCTCTTCCTCCGGTTCTCCTCCTCCTCCTCCTCCTCCGCTGTTCCTCCGGACAGATGATGCATGCAAGAGAAGAGATGGTGCACGGACGCTACCTTCGCCTTCTATCTTGGTGTAGCTCGGGACACGAGAGAGCTACGGCTAATCGAAGGCGGAAAATCGCGATCGCATTACCCATGCCGCTTCTCCGCGCGACCGTGCGGGAGGTTACCGTCTCGCTCTGTCTTCGCCACGCGGCTTTTCTGCCACGGCGAAGCGGAGAATTATGTACTCACATTCGGAGAACGAGAAGAGGTTAACCGAGAAAAAATTAATAAACAGTAAAAAGTTTCAAAAACTGGGAAACAAACCGCGATCTTTTCGAACTTCTATTCCGAGGAAATAGACACCGCGAGTTTGCGGGGAAAAAAAAGAAGAAAAAAACAATCTGGAACGTCGAGGAAGAACTTCCGGGAAACATGCTGCATAAAAATATGAAAATCTTTCTCTCCGGCCTGTCGTGTTCCCGGGAGAGTGTGACGTTATACCGCAGCTCGTTCCCTGGGATCTCGTTGGCCGCGGATATGCGCCTCAATGGCAGATTGGCCGCCGCCCAAAGCCGCTCTCATCGCTCGTGCCAGCGTAACCGCGGAAATTTTTGCTTGATTAACGATATAGGTTTCGATATTTTTCCGCGTGCCCTCTCTCCTCCGTCCACTCGGCCTCTGGCACCGAAAATTCCTTCCGCGACGTTCTTTCCGCGGTCAGCGTAGCGGAAAACTCCGGAAACTTACGATCGGAGGCGAGAGGACGGTGTACGCGCGTAACGGCAGATATAGCGAGAGCGTTATGCGGAAGATCCGACGCGGTTGGACCCCCCTTGGGAGCGTGCGCGCGTGCAACGTATATCCCCGTTATAAGAAAATGTTTATCTTGTTATGTAACGCGAGTATATTCCCCTCCGTGCTACCAGGGCTCCCCCTCGGTTCCGTCTCTCCTCGTCGTCTCCCCTCATCGTGTGTAGAAGAAAACCCAACTGTACTCATAATTATATGGTAATAACACGCGCTTTATTACAACCGTGGCTACACGATAACAAGACCGATGAAGGGCCACGGAAAGGACAATGCCGTGTGCGCGCTCACGTGTACAAGCGTGTTCGTTGTACAGTCATCGTCCTTCCCCCCGACGTTGATCGCGGGAACGGGACATCGCGTATGCTCGTAACTTCGCTTCTGAAAGTCGCTTCCTCGTCCCTCCTCTTTCCCCCCCAGTCTTTTCCTGGAAGTGTATAAATACAGGCTCAATGACCAGCCACTCGAACGAATCGTAAAACACAAATTGTAAGAACATTAGCTGTGGTATATGATCGTAACGAATTTATGCCGTTTTCACAGCGCGTCACACTTCGTGTCGCGAAAATGCGCGGAGAAGACGCGCGCGCGCGCGTGTGTGTGCGAGAATGCGCGCACGTGCGTTTTTATACCGTTAACCAGACGTTATCCTATCGTCTAAGTATGCTGCTCGCGGTTACCGCCAACAGGCGGAAACGCGCGAGATATCGTATTCTCTGGATTCTGAACGAGACGTGACTTCACAGGTGTTAAAGTTTCGCCGCAGTTCGTTATGTCGTTCGCTCGAACTGCCTTCATGATTAGGATGATAATGAGCGCCACGTAGACGCGATTATATGCCGCACGTTCGCTGTATACGCGGAAAACACACATTTCGCCAACTTCGGGAACGTTACGATAATGAGAAAAATTGCGCAAATATGTGATACATATTCCACAAAGTTGTTGTTTTACAAAAAAAAAAAAAAAATTCGTATCGCGTTAAACTTGTTTTCTTTTCTATTATAACTTTTTATGAAAAACATGATTTTTTTCCTTCAAGATAGAGTATATATATATCTAATGTAATTTATACTTTTATATATAATTTATACTTTTTTAATATAAATTATCTCCAGCGAGATGAAAAATTTTCTTGTGTAATTAATATGCAGAATTCAGCGGACGATATAAACACAAACTTTTTTAAAACAAAAAACAACACCCACGAGGCAAATTATAAATAGCGACCTGCCGCAAACAAACTCTATAAATAGCATTAACGGTAATGAGATTCCGTTTTTCGTTGTTGCGAAAGGAATGTTATCCGTCGCGCGACGCATACAAAATACCACCTGAGAAAAGATACGGAAAACGCGGTGTGCGGCGAATACCACGGCGGTGTCATTAGATCGATACAGCGCGAATTTCTAAGCGTAATGAAAAATCCGCGAGAACAAAAAAAAAAAAAAAAAAAAACAGACAACGATGTAAAGCTCACGAACGAACGTGACTAATACGCGGACACGACGCGCGCGCACGTTTTTTGTCACGCGTATAAGCGCAGCGTGGAATCGCTCGAAAAACGATGTGGAAGTTTACGGAAACATCGCTCAACGATGGCGACTGATATACAGCCGCGATATCAAGGCCGCGAATTGGAGCGCGGCGATGCACAAAGTGCTAAAGACCGCGGCCACGGGAACAAAAAACGGTTGACGCGAAAACCGGGAGAAAAGAAAAACGCCAGGAGCAAAAGCATGCTTGGCGTTTCATCATCCGGACGTACCGCACGGCAACAAACAGGCGCAGGTATATGCATTCTCGCCGCAGGGCGAACCGGATGCGCGACTCAACACGCGTGATTCGCGCGGAGCTAACGACGCGGCGTCGCTTAACCCGCGCCATTCTTTCGCGACTATTATCGCTGTCGTCGTTGGGGGTGTTGCGGCGTGGATCTGCGGATCGCGACGCTGCGTGGAGGGAGGGACGCTGATTATGTCCCGATTGGAACGCGAGAGGTGGATAGGCA